>CM071865.1:49581832-49646712 GCA_036759665.1 Gynandropsis gynandra | reverse complement strand
ACATTAAAATTAAAGAAAATATGTTACGTATATAATAACCATAATTTAAAATTATGTTACTATTAGAGAACTCATATCGATTTTTTTGTAATCGTTAGAATTTAAAGTTTTTTTATTTTAATATTTTTATTTTTCTGCTCGCCGTCTTCTTGCTCATGAAGTGAAGTGTGATGTGTTCTCTTCATCAGTATTCCTTCAGAGGTTCCTCCGTAGCACTTCCCACATGTACCTCCGGAAACCTAAAATACAATTTTACCCCTTCCATACTTCATATATCTCCCACTACTACTACCCGTAAATATCCCTTGACCTTTAGGGCAATTTTGTCAATCGATGAACTCCCTCCTAATGCCCTTCGCCGGAAAATTGACCGGAATTGGAGAAGTGGGTTCAGTCTCGGAGTCGATTTGGGATTGTCTCGCACCGGCGTTGCACTTAGCAAAGGCTTTTCCGTTCGACCACTCACGGTTTTACAAATTTCTCGATTTCTTCTTTTACTTTTTCCCAAATTCCGATTCGATTTAAGAGATTATGATGAATGAATCAATTATTGTGATGGGTTTTTATTTATTTATTTATTAAGGTTTTGACATTGAGGGGACAAAAGCTTGAATTGAAGCTTATGGAAATAGCTAAAGAGGAGGTAAACTCGAATTTTGCTTAATTTTTTTTACATTTTATTTTCGGTAAAAATAAAAACTTTTTATGATTTGATTTGTGGGTTTTTCAGGAGGTTGATGAATTTATAATTGGGTTGCCAAAATCTTCCGATGGGAAAGAGACAATTCAATCGAACAAAGTTCGGTCTGTTGCCGGAAGACTTGCTATCCGAGCCGCCGAGAGGTAAAAATATACACGCATATATATATACACACACACATATATATATATTGCATATTGAATTATGATGTTTGATCATGTTGATTGATGTAATATTATTGATATGAATTGCTGAATTTTCAGAGGTTTGAGGGTTTATGTGTTGGATGAACATGGAACATCATCAGAAGCTTCAGACAGAATGATTGTTTTGTTAGTTCTTCTTCTCAAATTTTCCTGTTTTATCATGAATGATTGTTATATATATTTATATATATATCCATATATATATATAAATCCATATCGTTATCAACGCATTTTGATTTAGAAGTCTAAATATCAGACTTAATTCTCATATGATATCAAATATGAGTTTGAATCTAATTAAATCCAAAAGTTAACTCGTATCAAGTATGAGTTTAAATCTAATTAAATTTAAAAAAATTAGCTTTTTAAAAGTTTAGATTATCTAATACTATATATAAACTTAATCGATGCGATACAATAACAATATTTTTATTAATAATCTAATTAAACTTTAAAAGCTAGTTTTTTTTAAAGTTTAGATTGTCTAATTCATTATTTATATCTTAATCGATGGCGAGATAATAACGATATTTCAAATTTGAATGTTGTTTGAACATCGCTGATAGAAAAGAAAAGGATCGGACTTTCATTTGATTCTCAATATTTAACATTCCTTTTTCTAGGGGACTCAATAAGAACAAACGACAACAAAGAACAGACGCATATGCTGCCGTGGTAATCTACAAAAAATTTTAGATATTTTATCGGATCTTAGAGTTTATAAGTCTAATATCGTTATCGAATATGATGTTACAGATATTATTGGAGAGATATTTCTCTACGGACGGTCGAGGTATTGAAATCATACTTCCAAAGAGTCAAGATCTTTGCGAGAAAATAAAGAAAGGTGTTCCGTTAGATCCCGACTTTTTCCCCGATAAACTCGAGGAGTATTACACCTTTTGAAGTTGTTTCGAAGATTCAAAGAGGCGTTTGCTATCCCTTTCGATGTTTTGCGATCAGCGTTTGGTTGTTTGGCGTTTGGCGGTACAAGGATTGAGCACTAAACAAAAGTTGTTTCATTTTGTGATTGTGTGGTTACAGATTTGGTGGCAGTTTGTTTAAACCAAAATAAACATCCACAGATGCTCTGTTCTGTCTCTAAGCTGTAACATTGGTGTGTAACACTAAAAATTGATGGATAAAACATATTGTCAAATATATTTCGGGTTTTATTAAATCTAATAATAAATATTTTTAATATTTTCTGAATATTGAAAGAGGATAGCACTTATTCAAAACTAACATTCTTGAAAAGTCTACATACATTATTTTTTGGATCGAAATACATTCAATACGATATTCACCGTAAGATTAATGTAGGCTAATTCGACGTTCACAAATAACGATCAATAACCAAAGATTTCGGTAAGAACTCTTTAAGGACTTGTAAGTCTTCTCATACGTACTTTCTTTGATCTATATTGCAATATGACGTCGAAAACCATCTTTAAGGCAATAGTCGTACGACTACCTGAGTTTGTGATTTGGACTCGATGTTGTAGACTTCTTTTACTATTACAATTCTATAATCCAAGCTGATAATTGGAGATCCTCCTATTGTGAATCTATAATAAGTCTTGACCATGTCCCGAAATCGAATGTAAAGAGAATGTGTTTTGGAAATTCAAACAAAACATAACATCTTTAGACCCAATCGATCTGTCCCGGATCCTTGTTATATAATAAGATGGCATGTTCATGCCATCTCTATCCCGATGGTCGTTATGTAAAAAGAGGGTGATGAGGTCCTCAGTAGCGGCACTGTACGAGACGTTAAACCAAGGAATAAAATGGAGAAAACTTTCTCGAGACCTACTTACATATGGCCAGATCAGAAACTCATGGATCAAGTCATCACGGGTAGACAAGGAAACATGGGAGTCACGGGACAATCATGAGGAAATACTAAAGGGCTCATACCACATGGATTGGGAATGATGGAATATAAAGATCTTACCTTATCTCGTCTAACGAATAGGAAGATGCCCAAAGATATCAATATCCCCTCAAGTCCTGTATTTTCCTCCACTAAAGACATCCAACGGTTTTATCCCAACTCAAAGAAAATCCATGTCAGTTTTCTACATTGAATTGGACCGCGATCTGCACCACTGAAACCGAAGGGCTCGGATGATATGGATAAGGAAAGACAAGAAATAAATATCTCATATTTATTTCACAACTAGAAAAATCTCCCCAAAGTCTAATTTTATTCCACTAGATCCTTTACTTTCCTATTCCAAAGATCTCGAACGGCTAGAAAACCTTTCCAAGTCGATCATATCCCACCAGATCATCTACTTTCCTCCACTAAAGATTCTCAATAATTGGGAAATCTTCCTAAACGATAAGTAGATAAATTTGTAATCATTTATTTATGCAATTTCCACCTCATTTGTAATAAGCAAACTAGAATTTGCAGAGAATAAACTCTTTTGTTTTCTTGATAGTTCATCAAGAACATGATATTTTCAACTTGTTCTGGGAACAATTGAATTCATTGTGTCTTCAACTTGTTTCGGGAACAATTGAAGTCATATTCAACTATATCAAGAGGCTTCCACACCTTTTGCGGTGTCCATTGCTCCACCATAAACACTTTGATGAAAGCCACCCTCAACCTCCATCCTCTACCTTCACCGGATGAATCTTGAAGAGAGCCCTTAGGCCAGTTACGAGATCATCCACCATCTTCCACCATCAACGGACGACTTCTTGAAGAGTTTCCAAAGTCAAGAGATCCTCTTTGACAAAACGAATCCTACTCGAGAGATCGAGATCAAATAGATTCTCTGTACGTGTCCCGAGATCCCATCCCGAGACGTGTATCAGAGGGTATGTTGAGAATTTCAGCAAAACTGGTGCTCTCTAGACCCAATCGATCTGTCCCAAGAGCGTATTTATTGATAGTCCAGACAAAAATACCTATGTCTATACCTAGTCACATTGTCCCAAATCCTTGTTATGTATAAAGAGAGTTTGTTGGGGATTCAAGAAAATCACAGCCTTTACAAACCCAAACAACTTGTCCCAATTGTTGATATTTAAAGAGAGATGGAATGATGTATTGATCTTTTATTGATATGAAAATTGAAAATACATAGTTCACCATTTACATATTTATAACTCAAATAATCTAACTAACTCAAAACTAACCTAATCTAACTAAACTAACTGATCTAACTAATTATACAAGAAGATTAATAGTTCTTGTTAATCAAAGTTTAATACTCCCCCTCAAGATGGAGAGTGTATATCATGCACTCCCATCTTGAGAAGTAAGGAAGTGAATTGCGCCGAAGATAACGGTTTAGTGAATAAGTCCGCTATTTGGTTGGAGGACTGAACATGCATCGTCTTGAGGAATGAGGATTGTATCCTTTCTCGTACAACATGGCAGTCGATTTCTATGTGCTTCGTGCGTTCATGGTATACCGGGTTGCTAGCAATGTGAAGTGCCGCTGTATTGTCACAGAACAACAAAACAGGAAACGTTACTGGAAAACCCAATTCAGAAAGTAAATTAGAAATCCAAACCAATTCACGTGTAGCGTTCGCCATTGCTCGATATTCTGCTTCTGTACTGCTTCTTGATATTGTTACATGTTTCTTAGATTTCCATGACACTAAGGAATCACCAATAAATACACAATAACCAGTAACAGACCTACGAGAATCTATACAAGCAGCCCAATCAGCATCTGCGAATGCGGATAATTTACGGCTAGAAACAGATGGATAAAACAATCCTTGGCCAGGATTGTTTTTTAAATACCTGAGTACGCGCTTAGCAGCTATGAGGTGCATCTGAGTTGGTGCAGACATGTACTGAGACAATTTATTAACAGCAAAACATATATCGGGACGAGTAATGGTAAGGAATATCAATTTTCCAATCAATCTCCGATAGTAAGTAGGGTCAGATAACAATTCACTATCAGTAGCAGAAAGTTTAGTTGTGACATCCATAGGTATAAGTACTGGTTTAGATCCTAAAAGTCCAAATTCTTCTAACAATTCAAGTGTATATTTACGTTGGTTTATAGAGATACCAGATTTTGAACGTGCAATTTCAAGACCAAGAAAATATTTACAAGGACCCAAGTCTTTAATCTTAAAGTGTGACCGTAAAAACTGCTGGACAGAATCAAAAACACTGTTAGTATTTCCAAATATTAAAATATCATCAACATAAACAAGTAAAGCAACAAAACATTTATTATCAACTTTAAGGAAAAGAGAATTGTCACACATAGATTGCTTGAAACCATAAGTAAACAAAACAGAAGAAAATTTTATGTGCCATTGTCTTAAAGATTGTTTCAAACCATATATAGATTTATTAAGTTTGCATATTGGTTTTAAAGGGAATTGCTCCCCCTGATTGCATAAGTAACCAGGAGGTAAATCCATAAAAATTTCCTCGTCTAAATCTCCATTTAAGAAAGCATTTGACACATCCATTTGATTTATAATCCAATTGTTAGAAGAAGCAAGACATAATAATATTCTAACAGTAACCATTTTTGCTACTGGATTAAAAGTTTCAACATAATCTATTCCTTCCTTTTGTGTGAAACCCTTAGCAACCAGTCTAGCTTTATATTTATCTATTGTCCCATCTGCTTTGTATTTAATCCTAAACAACCATTTACAACCAATAGATTTTTTACCATTCGGTAAAGAACAAACAGACCAAGTATTGTTGGTCAATAATGCATTTAATTCATTATCCATTGCATTTTTCCATTCAGGGATCGAAACAGCTTGTTTAAAATTTTTAGGTTCAGTTGTAAGACTCAAGTTTAATATAAAGTTTCTGTAAGTGTTGGACAGTTTTGAATAAGAAATGAAATTGGAAATCGGATATGGATTTTTGGAGTTATTATCAAGACGTTTAGAATTTAATTGATAACAATGATAATCTGAGAGGTAATGAGGTGGTCTATGGGTTCGTCGAGGTCTGTTGGAAGAAGAAATAAGAATCAGTGTTGGCTGGCACAGCAGAATCATGGACAGCAGGTACAGGGACATCACTTTCAGGAATATTTAAAGAAGGAATGTTATTTTCAGAAAAATCATTGATACTTAGAGGTAAGACAAATTGTGGTAAAAAGTTTCAAGATTAAAAGAATAGTTTTTGTTATGAAAAGGAAAAATATGTTCATGAAAAATGATATTTCGGGAAATCAGAATTTTATTAGTTGTTAAATCAAGAACCTTGTATCCTTTGTATCCTGTAGGATAACCTAAAAAACAAGCTGGATGTGCCCTAGGACTGAATTTATGTCTATCATGAATATGAGTGCTAACAAAACAAAGACATCCAAATACTTTGAGATGGTTATATGACGATATTTTCCCATGTAATATTTCATAAGGAGATTTAATTTTTAAGTTTAAAGCAGGAGTCCTATTTATCAAATAAACAGCAGGGGATATACATTCAGGCCAATATTCTAGTGGAATGTTTGGCTGAAACAATAAAGCTCTAGCTACGTTTAATAAATGTTGGTGTTTGCGTTCTACTACGGAATTTTGTTCAGGAGTATATGTACAAGAATGGTAATGAATAATGCCTTTTTTGTTTAAGATTTCTGGAAAAGATAATTCTTTAGCATTGTCAGATCTTATAGCTTTAATACTTGTTTTAAATTGATTTTCAACATATGCAATGAATGATGGAAAATCAATTTTAACATCAGATTTGTTATGTAGAAAATAAACCCATGTACTTCTTGAACAATCATAAACAATGGTCAGAAAAAACCTATATCCATCTATGGATTCGACTTGGAATGGGCCCCATATATCTAAATGAATCAAATAAAAAAATGTTTGCAGATTTATTATTGTGAGAGATGAATGGTAATTTTTTTTGTTTGGCTTTCGCGCAAATGGTACAAGAAAATGATGTATCAATAGAAGAAGAAGAAATGATGTTTTTAGAAGAGAGAAATTGAATTTTAGAGAAAGCAGGATGCCCGAGTCTGCTATGCCAGGTTGTAGAAGAGATGGAAGCCGTGAGGGGAGGAGTCAATGGCACATCCAAAATGTAGAGGTTATTAGAAATCTTAGCTTTCCCAATCATCAAGTCCCGAATAGGGTCCTGTATGATACATGAAGAAGAATCAAAAGAAAGGGTTATAGAAGAATTTTGTGTTAAAAGACTAACACTCAAAAAATTTTGTGTTAAAAGACTAATTAAAATGAAAAGTCGGAATATAAAGGACTGATTGAAGGGTGAGAAAAGGAGATAAAATGATTGTTCCTATGTGAGAGATAGAAAGATTATCCCTATTGGGAAGAATGAAAAAAACGTTGTTTAGAGGATTGATATCAGTGAATAAATCAAGATTATTGCAAACATGACTACTAGCTCCCGAATCTATAATCCAAGAATGCTTAGGGATATTCAAGTTTCTGTTTAAAGATAAAGAAAAAGAAGTTGAGTTTATAAAAATACCTATGCTCGGGGTGATAGGATGAGATTCAAATGAATTTGTATTTGAGATAGAGGCTGTATCTTTTTGTAGTCCAGAAAGATGTTGATGATGAGAAATGACTTGTTGTAATTGATCTTGAGATAATAGAGTTCCACTAGTCGTGACAGTCGAATTGCTTCGAAGAATAGGGTCAATAGGAGGTGAGGTAGTAGACTGATTGAGGTTGTTGACTCGAGGGATAAAAGGTGGAGGGTTTGGATATCTAGGTCGAGGAAGACTAGGCGTAATGGTTTTATAACCAGTAGGGTAACCATGCAACCTATAACACTTAGTCACCAAATGACCATGAAGACCACAGTGACTACAGATGGGTTTAGGTCTTGGTTGAAAATTGGTTGCATAAGAATTTCTTGGTCTGAAAGTAATACTATGTTGTGGGTTATTGGGACGAGGATTGGAATTGGTTGAAGAAGATTGGAAAACTAAAGCATCGGGTGGAGGCAAAATGCCAAGTTGTTGTTTATCCTGAACAACAAGGTTGAATGCTTTGGATACAGAAAAGTAAGGGATCCATTAGGAGAATTTGACGCCGCACTAGAGTGAATGAATCATTCAAGCCCATGAGGAATTTCAATAGATACCGACGTTCCTCACGAGCTGTCAAATGGCCATTCAAGTTACAGGTGCAAGTTTTATAGCTACAGGATGGGGTTTCATCTAAAGATTTTAATTCTTGTCAAAGGGTTATAAGGCGAGTGTAATAGGTATTAAGGTCTAAAGATCCCTGTCGAAGGTTTTGCAATTCATTCTCAATGCCGTAAATCCTAGGCATGTTACTTTGACAGAATCTTTCACTAAGGTTTTTCCATATTTCAGTAGCAGTGTTCATGTGAACAATGCTATCTCCGATATCTTTCGATACATAATTTATAATCCAAGAACAGATTAGTCATTGCAACGGTGCGTTGTTTCGTGTTCAGGATCATCTGCAGGGGGTTCGGGAATCTTACCAGTAACGAACCCTGATTTGTTGCGTCCATTAAGTGCCATGGACATCGATCTTCGCCACGTATTGAAATTGAGCTCCCCGTGAAGCTTATCTGAGACTAGAACAACACAGTTAGTATCATTCATGTGCAGGAATAATGGATTTTTGTAAGGGTCAGTGTTTTGGTTGGGATTCGGGTCCCCTGTAAATCGGTGAATTTGTCTGTTTGAAACAAGGCTCAAATCGGCGCTTCACCAGAAAACAGAATCAAAGAATAAGAAATTGATAAAATTGACCAGAAACCAGAAGCCAGAAATTGAAGAAACCAGAAACCGACGTAATCGGCGAAAAGAAGAAATCGCATACTCGCCGCAAATTGACGAAATCGACTGGACCAAAAAATCGACGAAATCGACGGAAAGAATAAATCGCAGACTCGCCGGAAGAAGAAGAATAAAGACCAGAGAAGGACCGAATATACCAGACTGAACCAGAAGGAGAAGACCGAAGAAGATGAATGAAGATTCACCGGAAGAAGATGAATGAAGACCGGAATTTTGACGAAATCGACAGAAGGAGAAGACCGAAGGACTGAAATTGACGAAATCGACGAAGAAGGATATTTTCCGGCAAAGGTATTTCCGGCGAAGAGGAAGGAACAGAGAAGTTTAGGGATTTCTGGTAAAAAGAAGAAAAGAGAAGGAGGTGAGATTTTAGGGATTTTCTGTTTTCACCGATTTGCAGGGGCTGAAGGGTTTTTTTTAGTAAAACACGCTCTGATACCATTTTAGCATAGGAAAAAATACTGATCTTTTATTGATATGAAAATTGAAAATACATAGTTCACCATTTACATATTTATAACCTAAATAATCTAACTAACTCTAAACTAACCTAATCTAACTAAGCTAACTGATTTAACTAATTATACAAGAAGATTAATAGTTCTTGAAAATCAAAGTTTAATAGATTTTAAGCAAAACAATTAATCCCTATATGCTATTGGATTGTCCAATATCTTGTTGGATAAATAGATATCGTTTCAAACTTAGACGTAAAAGAGAGGGTCCGCTGAGAGTTTAAGATTGAATATCCTCACTATAACCACTTTGATTATCCCAAATTGATATTTTACAATTGACCTTATTTCAAAATGGATATAAAGAGAGATTATGTTGTACATTCATGCACAAAGTCCCACTTGTTATTTGAATATAGGTTATATTAGAATTTCAGGCACAACTAATCCTCTCTGGATCTAATTGGATTATCCCATACCGTTGTTTTCCAAAGAGAAATTGTTTCACACTCAAACGTAAGAGAGGGTTTATTGAGAATTGAAGATTGGAAATCCTCTCTATACACACATTGATTATTCCGAATCGATATTGAACAACGCCCCTATGCAAATTGGGATATAATGACAGAGTATGTTGTGTATTCGTGCACAAAGCATACTATTGTATCCCATTGTTTCATTCGTTGATATTTGAAGAGAGGGTACATTAGAATTTATGGCAAAACAGATCTTCTACAAAATTTAATTGGATTGTCCCAAATCATTGTTGGATAAAGAGATATTATTACAAACTTAGATGTTAAAAGGTATCGAGAGATTTCAAGTTGGATCTCTCTCTAGACCCATTTGATTGTGCCCCGAATCGATTTTTTATGAAGACTCGATTATCAAATGGGATATTATATAAGATCATTCCATATACGTTACCCTTGGACCCATATTAAATAAAAGCTTTAGTTATAAATTTTTCAAAGGGGAGATTTAGATTAGCATAAAAAGGATGGTTATGTAGTTGTTGATGAACGAGAATTGGCCTCATCGGTCAGATATCGTGAATAACCACCATTTATTTCGATGAACCGCGATGAAAGAAAATTCAATATTTTCTTCTATTTTCCATCTTTGGATAATACTAAAGGTATGATTTGATTGTAAAAACACAATAAATTATCAATTATGTTTCATGTATGATGTAATCAATTATCGAATAAACTCGAAAAAAATCCTTTTTCTTTTATCATTTTTACGCTTTGGCAAGGGATCTTATCAATCGTTGCAATCTATAATAAGAAAGAGTCCAAACTCTTGCCTAGAACTGATAATTCTCATTTTGATCAAACATTAATTATACTACCAAATCATTATTTTAATATCTTTTCAATAGGTATTTTAAAACATAGAGTGCTCGATAATTTGTCAATTACTTTATTGATCTCAAATTCAAAGAAAATCCGACATTCCGAGATCTCCCACTATATGCGACTATTTCGATTATCATTTTAAAAGATAATTAAATATTCAAAAGTTAAAAAACATTGCTTTTGTTTTGTATATTAAAAAAACTGTTAAAATACAGAATTATGATCGATCAAATATTGCAAAGTCTTGGTATTTATTACCAGAATTGAAAATTATTTTTTTAATATTTGGATATGGCATTATCATTAAGTATACAAGATGATGATTTAAATTATAATTATTTTATATACATTATTTGTGAATTTATTTGATTCATTTAAATGGTCACCAATTGGATTCTCGTGATAAATATATATATATATATAGTTTAGATGTTTATATTTAATAGTTTAGAGTACAACTAAAATTTCATAAAATATGTTTTTTTTTAAAATTTTAAATTTTAATTATAGTTTTGTAAAATCATAATTTTTCATTTCATTTTCAGACGATGATTTAAATTAAAAATTATTTTATATTATTTAGCGTCCAATTGGATTTTCATGATAAATATAAATTGTCAGGAGGATTAATTTTAAATTTTCACAAAACTGTAATTAAATATAAATTTGAATTATTATTTTTTTAAAAACAACGTCACACGTGTGCACTCCACACCCATTCCTTTAACAAATAGAAAATCAAAGTAGATAGAGATCAGATCGATATCCCTCAAAACAAACCCTTTTTTCTCTCTCTGTAATCCAATTGTTCTTCCTTTAAGCTCCATCAATGGCGTTCTCTTCTATCTCTCCTTTACCCACAAAGCCATTCCACCATTTTCCATCATCATCTTCTTCCATAAGAACTCTGCAACATTTTCAGAGATACCCATTTAGCCGTTTACGTGTAATTTCTTGTTCGAATCAAGTATTCAAGGAATCCAATCCCAGGTGAGACTCAGAACTATACTGTTCTTAGGGTTTATGAGATTAGGGTTTCTTAGAAAGTTAAGGTATTGAGTATTCTTTGAAAAGGGAAGGCTGGAAGAAGCTCGTGTCAGCTGCAATGGCGGCTGTAATTATTGGGATAAGTTCAAGTGTTCCTGCCATGGCTGAACTTAACAAGTACGAGGCTGAGACACGTGGTGAATTTGGGATTGGTTCGGCTGCTCAGTTCGGTTCTGCTGATCTTAGGTATCAAATGATGTTTCATGTTTGAGATTATGATGAATTAATTCTCTTTTTTTTTTCTCATGGATCGATCGATCGATCTGTGAAGGAAACTGAAATGGAATGTTCCTTTGTTGGGTTTGCAGGAAAGCAATACATGTCAATGAAAACTTCAGGTTAATTATTTTTCTTAAATATTTAAAATTTTGAAACTTTTTTGCACAGAATTTATTGAATTTGAATCTTTAGGGAATGAAATTTGGAAACTTTAGCAAGAATTTAAAAATTTTGAATCTTTAGGGAATGAAATTTAGTAACTTTAGCAAGAATTAGAAAAATCTGAATCTTTAGGAATGAAATTTAGAAACTTTAGCAAGTATTAGAAAAATCTGAATCCTCAATTATCGAATTACCGTTATGTTACATTGTATTGTTTATATATCACTTCTATGAAAATTCAATATTGCAAACGGATTTTGCGGACTGCGAGTTCCGTCCCTAAATTTGGAGACGGATTATAAACGGATTAGGACGGATTTCATTATCCGTCCCTAATCCGTCCAGAATTTTGCGAACAGTTCCTAATTGGTCCGCAAATACGGACGGATCAGAAACGGATGAATAGGGTGTCTCTTAAAACTAATTTTGATTGATTTAGATTTAAGGTTTAAGATAATTTGTGTTATCAGAAAAATTCATCATTATTTCAATATTTCGATATTGAAAAATTACTACGCTCGATTTACAATCAAATTTTCGTGGAACGTTGTGTTATGTTGTATTATCCTATAATAATTACGATATATATATATATATATATATTTAATCCTAAACTTTTGAATTAGCTTTTTGGTTTTGAATTTGCTCCAAAGACTATTTTTGTCAAATTCATATGAAAGATCTATTGTGTTATTGATTGATATAGAAGAGCAAACTTCACTTCAGCCGACATGAGAGAATCCGATTTCAGCGGTTCAACGTTCAACGGTGCCTACCTTGAGAAGGCGGTCGCATATAGAACGAATTTTACGGGTACAATCACGTTTTACTTCCTTCTGCGACTGAAAATATTTCGTTTGACACGACGTTTTTAGTGTCGAAAGCCTTGATGAATTCATTGGCCTTAGAGCTTTCAATTATGTATTGATTTCAGGTGCTGATTTGAGTGATACATTAATGGACCGAATGGTAATGATTCATTATTTTCGGATTGATCATGTATTATACATACTAATTATTCGCAATTATAGGTACTCAACGAGGCGAATCTAACGAATGCAGTGCTTGTTCGATCGGTCCTTACGCGTAGCGATCTCGGTGGTGCCAAGATCGAAGGAGCTGATTTCAGTGACGCCGTGATCGATCTTGCTCAAAAACAGGTAAAAAAACTTTTGATACCATGTCAAATTACAAATTTGATGATGCATTGTATTGTTTTGATTCGAATCGTAGTTTTTTTATTGAATTCGTAAATAATGAAAAATACATACCAAAACAAGAATCATACCGATATATTTTGAGTACTCATTTGGAAAAAAACAATAATATAATATCAAAATGAATAGTAATATTAAGTATAATCTAATATCAATAACAATTTTTGTCAAATATGAATTTTGATCTGACTAATCTCAAAAGTTAGCTCACGAGTTTAAGATTGTTCAATACCATATATACGAGTCCAAAGTTTATGTATGTGAGATAATTTATCATAACACTCCCCCTCACGCTCAGGCTCGGTCCTGGACGTAGACATCGCAATCGGGGACCCTACATCAGTATATTCAAATCGGGGCGAACCTTACTCTGATACCATGTCAAATATGGGTTTGGACCTAAATAATTCCAAAAGCTAGTTCAAGAACGTAAAATTATCCAATAGCATATATAGAAATCCAAAGTTTATGTTCTAACCGATATGAGACAACTTATCATAACAAATTTTATATGTATATCATAAGAGAGAAATCATTTCGATTGTCTCCTTAACATAATACTATATATGCAAAAAAAAAAAAGATTTAACTACTTACTATTTTTTAATTTTATAAATATTAATTCGATATTAAACAAAAATCACACTGATATATTTTGAGTAATCGTTTAAAAGGCACTTTGTAAGTACGCGAGTGGAACGAATCCAATGACGGGAGTGAGCACAAGAAAGAGTCTTGGCTGCGGAAATAGCCGTAGAAATGCTTATGGCTCTCCTTCGTCTCCACTTCTGAGTGCCCCACCGCAGCGTTTGCTCGGCCGCGATGGCTATTGCGATGAAACCACCGGTCTTTGCGATACCAAATAGTTATCATCAAAGTGTTACTAAATAAAGAGTTGCATTTTGTATCAATGTATTTCCATTGTGTGTATATTGATGTCCATTTGTTTTGTATGTTTTAAGGGATACAAAATGGTGAAAGATTATTAGAATGGAATATTTATGAAAATGTTTTTTATTTTTTTTAAATCGGTTGAAGTTATAATTATCGCGTCGGAGTAATGTTTATGGGTTTTATATGATTAAAGATATATTTTTTTTTATGTTACAATGAAACGGAAGATTAAATTGTCAAATAATATAAAGATTAACTTTAACTACAATTTTCCTAAGTTCTATTCATTTATTTACTTTTCGAAACAAAAAGATATTAAATTGTATGTTTTGTTTATTTGTTGTTACTAGAAAGGAATATTAATAAAACTTAAAATATATATTATTTTACATTTAAGAGTTGAATGAAGAAATCAAAACATTATAAATTTTTCGTTGCTTTTCCCTTTGGATTTTAGAACAATGATATAGCTACGTTGCTTGACCTTTACTTTTATTTTCCTTTTCATGTTGACGAGAATAAAAATGAAAAATACGAAATTGAAAAATATGAATTCATTAATTTTATAAAAGAAGAATATCAAATGGAAAAAGTGATAAAAATGATGAATTTTGTCTCCTCTAAGACAAAACCTCAAGGCATGTTTAACCAGTAATTGTCTCTTCTTAGGTTGTCACTCTTCTAATAAATTCCAACTAACATTGATCACTTGTCAGATTCATATATATATATATATATTGCATTTTTTAAAATAATTAACTGACAATAACACATAATTATTTTGTTTTATCTAAGACATATTTTTATTACAAAAGTAAATTTAAATTTTTTTATACTATTTATGTGTACTATCGTGTGGTTTTTGGTAATGTTGTTTTCAATAATTTTAATTATATCTATATATAGAGATTCCTAATTATTAATATTTAAATTATTGCTTGATCTATTTAAAGTTCTCTTTTTTCAATCAAATATTAAAAATAATTTAGTATTTCATAAAATATAGTTTAAAAGTTATAACTTAGTATCCAATAAAAAATAATAAATGGTCGGACTCCGAGAATTGTTGAGATCTTGGGATTTGTGGCTTAAAGACAAATCACATTAATAATGATTATTCCACACATGCTTTCTCTCATATTAATGTTTTTTTATATTTTACTTGTTAAACTCAAGATTATAAACATAAAAAAAACTTAAAGATTTTCACTCGATTCATCAATTAAATAAATATCATGAATATTTTTATTCATGTAGGACATCTATATCACACCTTCAAAGATTTTTGTTTAAAAAACTGAAATTTCAAATATTATATATAGTTTAGGATGTTTTATATATTCTTTTAACAAAATGGTTTAATAAATAAACCCTATAATAAAAATCTCACGGATTTCAATAACCAAAGTTTTCAGTAATAAAACATTAAATAATAAATTGAATAAATTGTTATAAAGTTATTAAATAGTGTAAATGAAAATTCGATTTGTCCAATGTTTTCATTCGGACCGTGTGTATTTTGTCAAACCCAAAGAGCACGCCCAATCATTATGTTCCTTCACCATATTAAATGGATGAGATATGTAATTTATGAATAATCTTTTTTTTACAAATTACATCTAAAAAGCAATTTAAAAATGTACAATTTGTATAACCTTGTCTAATTTTTACATTACAGACTAGTTTTATCTAATGTTTACATATATATTATTATAATGATTTATACTAAATATCCACACAAAAAATAAACATCTAAAAATACATAATTTAGTAGGCTAAATATGATGTATAAATGGTAATGGGATAAATTCTAATATATATAAATTGGATGAATTTAATCTTTGAATATAACTTGAACCGAATTATATGTGATAATTTTTTTTATTTTTATCTATTGTATTAACACACTTTATCTTTCAAATGGATAGATATCAATAATTAGAATTAAAAGTTTGAATACTGTATTATCCATTTCAAAATAGATATTTTTTAAAAAAAATTCATGTTAATGTCAAAATATAAAAAATTTGTTTCGATTTATTATGTTTGATTGTTTATCTTTTTTATATAATATTAATATGTATAAGACATTGTTTTTATAATATAAATTATAAATTATGGATTATATATAAATAAGTGTAAGTTAAATAATAGCCACAAATAAGTAGCAAATGTATTATTTTTTATTTTTCTCTATGCCATCCACGAATCACACATTATAATTATATAAAGATTCTTCATGACAAAGCATGCTTTGTCTTGTCTAACTCCTTTGTCTATAAATCTCAATGCCCACGTCTTAACCAAAATTGCCATTGCATTAATTCATCTCCTCTATACATATATATATATATATTCATATATATATATTCACCATTTCCTTTATATCTCTGTGTTTCATATGAACCCTCTTCTTCAAGCCATAGTTTTGGAGTTACTCTCATGAATGCCAACTCAGGTAGGTCAGAAAATATATTTATATTTTCGAACTATATATATATATATATCAATTCTATATATTTTTTAATTACGTGAAAAAAAGAGCATTTTCACTTAGTATTTGAAATTGTGTTTTTGCTTAAGAATATGTCACTGATTTCATTCACTGTTCTTGTTCTTAGTTTTGTGTTCTTGCTTTCACATGTATTTCATTGTTTATAAATCTATAATTTTCTTATTTAATACATTTTAATTAAAAGTAATGTATGTTTTGCTATTTTTTTCTCTCTATTTTATTCTTTTCCTTGTAATGTAAATGTTTTCCCATGTTTTTATTGAACTGAGTGTTACATTGTTTGTAGTTCTTGAATTATTCGGTAATATAAATGCGCAAGTAACATACCCACTAATTACGTGATTATATATATGTGAATATATACATATATATATCGATTGATAGCGTATATATATATGCATAATTACATATAATTATATTTTAAAATATCAAAATTTGGCGACGACTATGCTTCAAATATAGGCTTACAATTTTGAACTACTTTAAGCTAAAATTTTTACACGATACAATGTTCACATGTAATGTATTATTAAACTCCAATTTTTCATTTTGGATAACATATTTTCTGCATGTTAAATATTTTCATGACCAATTTGGTAATGCATGATCGAGTAATAAAAATAATAAATATGGATTTTTTTCCTATTTATTTATATTACTTCATATCAATTTTCTCCCTTTTGCTACAAATTGATTTACGGAAAATAAGACAAACACATTCGTTCACAAGAATTAAAGTCAAAGTCAGATCTCTCTTCTTTGGATTATACTGAATACAAAGGATATAACATATTGTTCAATAATATAATAAAAATCATAATAAAACAATAATACCACAGTTTTAGGGCTTATTATGTACAGATAACCTCCAGAATCCATTAGATACTCCAAAGTTTCATCCTTAATTATAATCTATACCACCATGATCTACACTCATGATCATGAGAATGCGTTTTGTTATATATGTATATATGCATGTATAGGAACGATATATAGATATATATATATATGTATATGTATATATATCTTATGAATTTTGCATCTTTTTCATTTCCAAAGATCGATTTGGCAGCTGGATGAAGTTGAAGCAGCATAATCTTGTCCAATATCTGAAACCCTTTTTGTTTCATTCTCCAATAAGTTCATTTCTTCATCATCCACATGGTATGTTGCATTAATGGCTTGATCCTTGGCATTGGCATTGTTCTGTGCAGAAGCTGAAGCAGAAGCTGAAGCTGAAGCCTCGTCATTGCTTAGCTGTGAAGCAACGAATTTATCGAGAACCCTCCAATCAGTCACTTGATCCATGGCTTGATCGTTTCCATTATTCATATATAAAGATCCGAAACTTGATTGCCCTTGATGCATTTGTTCCTCATGTGCAAGATTTGAAGACTGCAAATTAGCATTATTATTGTTGTTGCTTGTGCCGTAAGAAAGAGAGTTAGAATTATTGTTAGTTTGTTGGATTTTAGGGCTTTCAAGTTGAGGAAGTTGGAGGAATAAAGGTTCATGAAGATGATGATGATGATGATGTTGTACCATTTGATTGTAGTTTTGTAGCTCAAGCTCTTGCTTGCATTGCAAGTTAGGGTTGTGGAGAGGGTAAGCAGTGACATTGATGCCATAAGATGATGGTTGTTGATGATGATGATTATGATGATGGAGAATTCGCCGTGGAGAATTAGTGTCAAGTTCTGATGACATGAAGGAGATCTGATCATCATACCAATGCGACGGAGATGTCTCATAATCTCCCAATCTCCTCACAGCCGCTAATCTCTTCTTAAAAACCCTACACACCACCCATCCTTCTTCCTATCAATTTAGAAAAATAAAATTAAATTATTTAGCTATATTTGCATTTACATGAATGCCCATCTAACCAACATGTAATAATATAATCTCATTCCTCCTAGGTGAATGTATATATATATATATATATATATGTTATGATAAGTTGTTTCACATCGGTTAGGATATGAACTTTGAACTCATATATATGGTATTGGACAACACTAAACTCTTGAACTAGTTTTTGAGACAATTTATCATAACAACCCTATACTCTTGCCCAATACCATATATATGAGTCCAAAGTTCATGTCTTAACTGATGCGGAACAACTTATCATAACAAGATGGATATAAATTTTATTTAATTTAACTTCTTACTTACGTGAATTAACTCAAAATTGATTTAAAAGATAAAGAGGACCTAATACAATCATAAAGTATATGAATCAATCCATTCATTACTAATTAGTTCTACGTTTGAAAGTCTATTTACTTCATTAGAGTAACATGTTCTACGAATAGATTCATACTAGATATATATGTATATGTATATGTATATGTATATGTATATGTATATGTATATGTATATGTACCTGAGGTGTTCCATTTTCGTTGGTTTCTAAACGGTATTCATGCATGATCCAATCGGATTTCTGTCCATTGGGAGCTCTTCCTTTGTAAAAAACAAGAGTTTTCCTCATACCAATAAGACAATGTCTTGAATATATAGCTTTGTCTCTTCCTGTGGCTTTCCAAAATCCAGCTTTTGTTGCTCTATTAGTTCTTGTTCCTGTCGGATACTTCTTGTCCTTATGACTAAAGAAATACCATTCATTTTGTTCTTCATTCCCTATTCTGCATAAGTCTATTTCCATATAGAAATAGATAAACATATATATATACTTATTCTTATTGAGCTTTTCCAAATTATGAAAATGAAAGATGGAATAACAAAATTGATTATAGATTTAATTATTGGGCAAACCATTGAGATCCCATGGCTCAATCTTGTAAAGATCAACGTCTTTGATGAAATCGATTTCGATTCTCTTTGAAGTTATTTTTTTCCTTAGGTAATAGTCTACAAGTTCTTCATCTGTTGGATGAAATCTAAAACCAGGTGGAACATGCGAAAATGAATTCATCTTTGATCTTTTCTTGTGTAGGCGTACGGACCAAATCCTGATAATATAACATCATAATAAAAAAAATAATATGAGAATTAATCGTGATTGTTATATTTATCATATATATTGACCTTTCAATCTCCTGATTATATACCATCATAATATAAAAAAAACAATATGAGAATCAATCGGGATTGTTATATTTATCATATATATTGACCTTTCAATCTCCTGATTATTTATTAGGGCAATTAATTGACAAGAAATAACTAATATTAGAAGATATATTTTCATATAAAAAAAACTATGCAAGGAGGGATAATAATAGAGAATTTGTAGGAAATGAAAGAAATAAAAGAGGAGTTATATCACAAACTATCTCTATAACAATCTATCAAAGATTTGTGTAATAAATTTTTTATTGCTATATAAGAAACTTGATTCGATCTGATTTTTTTTTTGTTAGCTTGTAACGTAAGCAACATTATTGATGATTATCATAATCGTGATGATGTATCCAAAAGCAAAACTTCTCAAGAAAATTAAAAGAAAAAAAAGGAAAAAAAAAGGAAAAAATAT
Source organism: Gynandropsis gynandra (assembly GCA_036759665.1). NCBI lineage: Eukaryota > Viridiplantae > Streptophyta > Magnoliopsida > Brassicales > Cleomaceae > Gynandropsis > Gynandropsis gynandra. Next base: position 49,626,653 of record CM071865.1, on the reverse strand, counting down.
CGAATAAAATTCTCGAAAAATATCCCAAAGGTCCCAATAGCTAAACAAGAAGATCAAAGATACGATTTCCACATAATTTTTTGCTCTTAGGGTTTCAAATCTTTATTTTTTTAAATCGAGAAACTTAGGGTTTTACCTTATGAAAATCGAAATGGGCAGCAGATCCAGATGAAACCCTTAAAAGGCTTCGATTTATTGTGTATTTGAGATAATAACACAGCTTCTGTTTTGCTGTTGCATCTTCTTCTTTGCTTCGTACAAATGGAACGAACACTTGATGTGATTCAGTTATATAGATTAGCTATAAAGAACAAGGAGAGAAAAAAAAAGAAGAACCCTAAAAGGTTTGTAAATAGAATCGAAAAGATTTGACAGTGTTCCTCGGGAATAGTTAGGATCGGATCCCAAGAGAGAGAGAGAGAGAGAGGGAGAGAGAGAGGGCAATAGAAGAATGTGAAAGGAGAGAGAGAAGTGTTAAATAAAGGAGAAGAAGAAAGAAAATGAAAAAATGAAAAAAAATGAAAAATGAAAAATGAAAAATGAAAGAAGCAAGACACAAACAAAAGTATACAACCGTGTCCTAATAATCTATATTACTTTGTGTCTCTTTCTCTCTTTTCTCTCTATCTTTTCAATTATAGTCTCTCTCCCTGTTGAGAGAGAGAGAGAGAGAGAGAGAGAGAGAGAGAGAGAGAGAGAGAGAGAGAGAGAGAGAGAGAGAGAGAGAGAGAGAGAGAGAGAGAGAGAGAGAGAGAGAGAGAGAGAGAGAGAGAGAGAGAGAGAGAGAGACTTTATTTGCTGCAAAAGCTTCGGGGGAGAGGCGGATAAGAGAATTCAAGAAAGATTTAGAGAGAGAAAGAGAGAGAGAGACAGAGAGATTAGTACTCGGCCACCAGCCACTGATAAAGACTTGATGAACTCATATTAGTTTGATTTGATGCTTAATTTACATTAAGATTTTTTTTTTCATATTTTGTCCTCTTTTAAGTTTTCTTTTTACCTTATTTAAAATTATATCACTTACATTGTGTGGTATGAATAAATATCAATAATTTGCTAGGTTGAATACACGACAAATTATATATGAATCTGTAGTATATGCTTAATACTATCAGGAGATATATATATATATATATATATATATATATATATGATAAGATATTTTACTTGGTCGTTTTCTTTAAGAACCCAAACAAAAGGGTCCAAGGGCTTCACAAGTCATTCACAATAATATATATATATATATATTTAATATCAAATATATATATATTGTTATATATTACATGATCATTCAAAAGAAAATAAAAAGTCGATTCTTTTCCCAGAGAAAATAGACATACCTAAAATATTATTAAATTGCGTGTGTCTTCTTGAAGAATAAGCTCTAAAAATGTACTCAATTCAAAATCAATATATATATATAATGTGTATTTATAGGTACATGATATTTTGGAAGGTAATTATGATGCTATTTGAAAATATGTCAATCCCTTGTGAATGGATCATCCATTGGCTACTTCAAAAGTATATCAATTTCTCCTGTGATACAATATAATATTATTACTATAACTCATAAATTTAATCATAGAATTTCGAACAATTAGTTTGAAAATCCCAACGATTTTGGGATAAATTATTAATTTTGGTTAAAATAAATTAGAATAATCTAATCGCAATATTATTAATAGTCTATAATAAAAAAATGTTTCGTATATCATTTCTTCAACAAACGCTTGTTGCTATTCGAGCTTTCGACTCTTTGGTCGATACTTGCGTGAATATTTGCCTCTCTTATTTCAATTTTTATGTTTGTTTTATCTATAGTTTTTTTTAAATATGAGTTTGGAATTAATTAATTCCAAAAATTAGTTCGAGAATTTTAAATAGATGAGTTCATAGTTCATATCCTAATCGATATGAGATAATAGAATATAATATTTTTATTCATGTCTAGGTTCGATCTTGGAGCGTGTTCATCACAATCGATGGCCAACAACGATATATTTAAATTGAAAAATCAGACTCTGATACCATATCAAATGAATTTAGATTTGATTAATGTCGAGAGTTTAGAATTATTCAATAATATATATATATATCTATAATTAATATATTAACCGATATGAGACAACATAACGTAACAAATTTACTATAGTTTTTCAACATTTTTCTCTTGTCCATTTTTAATCATATTTTTCAATTTATTAAGAATATTTTTGATAAAATATATGAATTATAAATAACCACTAGATTTCACAAAAATTCATTTTGAAATAACTTCGTGTTAAACCCATAAATGTAACATTTTATACTTTCTAATGCAATATTTATTCTAATCGATTACACTTCTTAATTCATATATGGTGACTATAATTTGGCTATACACATTTCTAACTAAAAAGATTGGGATTAGTACTCCATTAAGGCCATGAAGGATATATCCATATATATCATCTAAGTTTCTTCAGCTAATTGGTAAGTTTTACATGATAAAGTTGAATTAAACCAAATTAAAAAATTCAATTTCCATCAAATCCGAATATTTGTTGGTGTATCATTTTTAATATATTTTTAGAAAAAAATTTATGGACTTTATAATTTATTACATTTCTCTTTATTATGCGTCAAAACTAATATAAATATTTTCTCCAATACGAGAAATAAAACCTAGATTAGAATTTTTTTTATATAATTCTTTAATTAGTTAAACTAATTTATGTTTAATGGATATATCATATCTATTATTGCACAATTGTATATTTTGATAAATATTCAAACAACCATATGTAAGTGTGATATTTTTCCAAAATTTTTGTATGATATTATTGGAACTGAAACTTAAAAAAATCTAATGACATATTTAGGTAAAATATCACAATAAAACAAACACAAGTACATTTTTATATGTAAAATGAGCGAAGTTAATAGATTTTAAATAATCGATTTTTTTTTTGTAATATAATAGTAATTTTTATTTATAACAAAATTTTATATATTTCTTTTAGTAAGTATACCTCATTTTTAACATATGTAGTACAAAAGCATCCACAAATTGTAGGTTCCTCGTAAATTTCGATGTTTTTTTCTACAATCTTCCCTTCTTTAGTAAATAATTTTTCATTACTTTTTAAAATTGAAAAAAAAAACAATCCTTTTTGTATTTTTAATGAAAAAAGTGCGATTATTTTAATTAAAGAAAAACGTCATACGGTTTGGTGGCATTTGGTGCAATAAATTAAATTAAACTATTCAAACTCCCCATATCTCCATACGCACGCGATCTCCCGTTGGTTGGCCGCATATTTTTTATTATTTTATTTTTATTATTACTTTTGTGACATATTTATAGTTGTATACATATGAATATGTACTATATAGTTAATTTTAATATATACATATATATTTGTGGATAATACATGTACATTGTTACTGTGACTCTACATAGTTCATTTTTTAATAATGATCGTTTTTTTTATAAAAAGTTATGTATGTGATATCTAAAAATTTATACACACACATTTGTACCTATAAATTTTCTTGGTAAAGGAAATATATGTATGTATGAGATCCCATAAATTCTTTTGAATTTGTTTATTTATGAGATATTTAAATCGAATATCATTACAATGATGCTCGTGAATTATATTATCAATGTGATTCATTTTTTAAAAACAAACTCAATTAACAATAACAATAGATTTACAGAAGATATAACTATATTACATACCTTTGTATTTTATAATTACTTATTTTAAATGTTAATTTTGAATTAGTTTTAAGAAAGAAAAATACAAATCTTATATTACTCTCCAACTGAGACATAAAATTTTTGTCTATAAATAAATCTCTCTAAAATTATTTTTAGAAATTTATTATAAAAAATAGATTGCAATTTAAAATTATTTTGGCCATTCAAAATTAATTCAAATAAAAATTGTATGAACTAATTATCAATTTATTTGATTTTGTATTTTAGTATATACAAATAGGAAAAACAGCCTATTCCCCATTGATTTTCATGTTTTAGTCATATTCCCCTTCGATTTTGACCCTCGTCCTATTCCGCTCTCGATTTTCAGTTTCAGCCTATTTCCCCTCGATTATCATGTTTTATTCCTATCCCCCCCTCAATTTTGACCTCATCCTATTCCCCCCTCAATTATCAAAAATTTGCCTAAAATCCCTCCGATTTTGACCCAATTTTGACCAAATTTTGATTTCAATTTTGACCCAATTTTGACCATTTTGATTTTAATTTTGACACAATTTTGATTTAAATTATAATTATAATTTTGATTTTGATTTTAATTTAAATTATGATTTTAATTTTAATTTTAATTTCAATTTTTGTTTTAATTTTGATTTTAATTTTAATAAATCAAGTTATTCGTAACATATAAATCCTACCGTTAACCATCAAAGCATAAGTTTTTTTATTTAATATTATCCCAAGACATCCTAAAATCGAATCAATAATTATATATTTGAATCAATAATTATAATCGACTAATTATTTAATTTTCAATTATATCATTTATTTTGATCTATCAGTAAATAATATTAATAAATATTTTTACACATATATTTTTATATTGATTTTAATATCGAAATTTGATTAATTAAATTGGAATTCGACCATTTAAATTATGATAAACGGTATAACAACAGTAAGTCTATAATTATTTTATTATTATAAATTAAGTAAAATTATCCAATAAAATCTTATACAACACTCCGATGTGATGGAACCAATATTTAAGATGCCAACATGTGGTATGAAATTAATATCTCATGACTAATAACTAATTGGCAAAATCCTAAACCCTAAACCCAAAATCGAATCCAATTTTGTCAAAATTAAGATTAAATTGGGATTAAATCGAGTCAAAACTAGGTCAAATTGAGTTATATTTGAATCAAAACTAAAATTAAAATTTGGTCAAAATTAAAATCAATTTTGACATAGTTTTGACTCAATTTTGGACTCAATTTAACTTAATTCGGATTAAATCGGATTTTCAATTTATACTTAATTTGGATTAATTAGGATTAAATCAAGTCAAAATTGAGTTTTATTTGAATCAAAACTAAAATTAAAATTTGGTCAAAATTAAAATCAATTTTGACATAGTTTTGACTCAATTTTGGACTCAATTTAACTTAATTCGGATTAAATTGGATTTTTAATTTATACTGAATTCAAATTAATTAGGATTAAATCAAGTCAAAATTGAGTTATATTTAAATCAAAACTAAAATTAAAATTTGGTCAAAATTAAAATCAATTTTGACATAGTTTTGACTCAATTCTGGACTCAATTTAACTTAATTCGGATTAAATCGGATTTTTAATTTATACTTAATTCGAATTAATTAGGATTAAATCAAGTCAAAATTGAGTTATATTTGAATCAAAACTAAAATTAAAATTTGGTCAAAATTAAAATCAATTTTGACATAGTTTTGACTCAATTTTGGACTCAATTTAACTTAATTCGGATTAAATCGGATTTTTAATTTATACTTAATTTGGATTAATTAGGATTAAATCAAGTCAAAATTGAGATAATAATTTATTATTATTAAAATTAAAATTAAAATCAAAATTAAAATCAAAATTAAAATCGAAATTAAAATTAAAATCAAAATTGGGTCAAAATTGAAATCAAAATGTGGTCAAAATTGGGTCAAAAGCGGAGGGGGGTTTTAGGCAGATTTGTGATAATTGAGGGGGGAATAGGATGAGATCAAAATCGAGGGGGGAATAGGACTAAAACATGATAATCGAGGGGGAAATAGGCTGAAACTGAAAATCGAGGGGGAATAGGACGAGGGTCAAAATCGAGGGGGGAATAGGACTAAAGCATGAAAATCAAGGGGGGAATAGGATGTTTTTCCATACAAATATATAAAAACTACATAAATATGTTTCATTTTGGAGTAGAAGACCGAATTTGTACTAAGGTATGTTGCACCAACGTTGTCAGAATAAATGACCAAACATGCAGATAGAGAGATACCACGTTCAGAAATTAGTGAGACAACCCAACGAACCGTAGAAATAGATGCAATTGATCGATTCTCAAAATGTGCCAATGTTCTTTGCTTCTTGAAAAACCATTAGATATGATGGTTGCCAAGATAAAGAATGTACGCCCCTGTTTAAGTACAATCATCTCAATTCTCAGCCAATTTGTTTCACTAAAAGCATAAGAGTGACATAATTCTTAAGAACAAAAAATATTTTATGATGTTGAGATCTAACAAGATATCGAAGTACACACTTTATAGCATGTCAATGTTCATCTATTGGAGCATGCATGAAATGTGATAACTAGTTGACTGAGAAATTGATGTCTAGTATGGTGACAAATATTGAAAATTACCAATCACATGACAAAATTTAGTTACATCAGAAATGGGGTTACCCCACATGAGTAATAACCGAGACATCGAGGTCATATGTGTTATGATTGACTTTGCCTTAGCCATATTTATTTGCTGCAAAAGATCTCCAATGTATTTATTCTATATGAGAAATAAACCATTTCAAGTACATATTGTCTAAATGTCAAGAAAGTAAAAAATATCACCAAGATCTTTGATGGAAAACCGTGCAACCAATGAGTCAATAACAAGTTTGGGATAACTGGTCGTGACAACTAAATCATCCAGGTAAATGAGAATAAAGATGTGAATATCACCATCATGTAGATAAAATAAGGATGCATTAGAAATAAAGTTTGTGAACCAAGCAATATAAGAAACGGTTAAAGTTCGAAATAACACGCTCGAGGAGTTTGTTTAAGACTATAAATAGCTTTACGCAACTTACACACATGGTGTGATGGTTGAAACATGTAAACTGTTTCCACAAGATGATCTTGGAGGAATAGATAATTGTTGTCTAATTGTCAAAGTGACCATTCTCGTGAAATTTCAATGTTGACAACTCGAATAGTGGTAGGTTTGACCACATGACTAAATGTTTCATGAAAGTCCACACCTCGTTGATGAAATCCTTTGGCATCAGGATGAGCTTTTTAGCATTCTACAGACCCATCGGGATTTCTTTTAATGCAAAAAATCCATTTGCATCAAACAACACTGCTACCATCAATCGACAAAATAAGTTCCCAAGTACTGTTCCGAATCATATAATTTTATTCATCACTCATTGCAATACACTATCTACTATCTTTGAGGGCTTGGTGAATTTTGGACGACTCTTAATTAAAGATTGTCGTATGATAGGAAAACTCGGGATTTGGCTTTATTCAATCGAGTGAGCATGAATTGATTTTTTCGTACCTGTGAAGAAACATTAACATCAACCATAATGGGTGATACGGAACATGTCACATCCAAAGGAAAGAACTGTGGAACATTCGACGACAGTAAGAAATCTGAGCACAGGGACTGATCTGCAGACGACATGACTTATGTCCAAGGGAAAGATGGCATAGAGGTGACCAATGGACACAAGGGTGTAGAAGACTTGAACATCAATGGTGAGATTGTAAAGAACTTGGAAAAGTAGGTGTAAGAAAGGTAGACTCATGGAATTGAACATGATGAAAAACAAACAAACAAGACGTGGTAGGATCAAAGAAAATATAATAAATTTAAATGATAGAGTAACGAGCAAATATTTGTTTATGGTATAGGGACGAAGCTATAGACACGTGAAAACTTTATGTTTATATCATATCTGGAAGGATATCGAAAAATGCATTCATAAAGATAAAACATATCTAGAATTGGAGTGAACATCCTATTGACAAGGTAGACCGTGATGGTAAAATCATATAACCAAAATGTGACCAAGAGGGACACAAGCATGAAAAGAGATAACTCGGATTTTATAATGTGCATATGACATCTCTTCGAAAATCCATTGTGCTCGGTACTGGTGCGAGAAATGGGGTAAGAGCACTATTACTAGGGTTTTGAAGTGAAACAATATATTTTTAACATGAGATTTCTGTTTGAGAGAGTACCACATGAAATGGTAACTAAATAAGTCGTAATATTTGAATTCATCGATAGACACATGGAGAGTAGTCCATATGTTGGAATATATGATTTCAAATGGATTGAGGGATGAAACTGATGATGTATAAAATGAAAATTGATGAATTTTATTAATAGAGTACTAGTTTCATAAAAGGATGAGAAGAATCTCGAGATTAATATAAGATGAAACTTAGACACTACATGATAGGTAAGCTAGGATGATTTAGACATGAGTGTCACTCGAACAAGGTGGATCTAAGTCTAGAATACACAATAAAAAGAGAAAATTGAGACTTAAGGTGTGACTGCTTATAAATGCCTCTTTAACCTTTATGTTCAGAAATGACGCGTTCATGCTGAAATCTTTCGCCTGAAACACATGAAGAAAGAATTCAACAAACTTTATCAGTATCAAACAATTGATGGATGTCTGATATAAAATTTTTCAATATAGTAGGAACACAAAGAACATTATGTAAATGAATAGAGCGAGGGGAAGAAGGAAATGAAAAAGAACTTGTTTGTGTAATTTCGAGAGTCAATGCATTACCAATAACAACACCATCTTCTACATCGTAGAGGTTATGAAGCGAGAGATTATGGAGATCTATGGTTATATGATGTGATACTCCATTGTCAAGCAACCATTGAGATAAATCATATATAGAAAACACATTTTGGAATGCTTGCGGTTTCCATAATCAAGAAAAGTGTGGCATGGCCGAAAATATGCATGCCATGGTTCCATATGCTTGACACCTATTTTGGTACTCGTTAGATGTGTTGTAATCTCCCAATGAATTGTGTTGTCCTCGTGGATGTCGTTTGGGACGACGGATCCAATCTTCTAATAAAAATTAAATTAAAATTAGTTAATATTTATAATAAAAAATATTTATATAAAATAATGAAAAACATGCACTCAATAAAATAAAGTGTTAAATCTTTCATTGGTTGTTTGTCGTGATAGACAATGACGAAAATATAGGGGAATACATGAAAAGTGTGGCTTCATGATGGATCAACTTCTCATGGAGTTCATCAATGGACATGGTAGTGTCCTCGGACTTGACGTTGTCAACAATGAGTTTGTAATCTTTCGAAAGGCAATCAAGGATTACTTCAAGAAGATCTTCATGGTCAAGAGTCTTTCCTAAGTTTGGCAAACTCATAGACACATGTGGTGACATAATGGATAAATTCATCAATGGGTTGAGTGTCTTTGGTACTTTTTTTATTTGTTATTTTAGTTGTAGGATATGAACACGAGAGACTTTGTCATAAACGTTGTAAAGAGAGCTCCATATCTCGCGAACAGAGAATGAGCGGATGACCAAAGATTGGAGAGAAGCGAAGACTGTGCATAAGAAAACACTAAAATATAGGCGATTTTGTTTCCGCCACATAGATAATATTTTATTCTCACATGGAATTCCATCCACAAGAATTGTGGCCGATGGAACGAACCTTTTTTCAAAAAGAAACAATTCAAACCCTGAAAAAGGACTTTGATTTCTATATTCCATGAAACATAATTGGAGGATGTGTGCATTATTATGTTTGTTATATTGACAAGGATGAAGGATAATCGTAATCTTGAATGAATAGGACGAGGAAGAGTTGGTGGACAACATAAGCGACGAAAAGAGAAAAAACAATGACGTCGAAACGGTGAAAAGATCAACAATAACGTGAGATGAAAAAAATTAACCGAACACTAATACTATATTAGATAAATAGTTCTAGTTATATTCTTTAAGCAACTACAATGATATATATACAAAATTAGATTTGAACTAATTTATAATAATATAAAATTAAGATTAAATATTTTGTAATTAATTCGTGACATCACAATTCTTTTCTTTTTTTCTTTATAATAATTTTTTATTATAAATATAATAATATTAATATCATCTAAAAAAGAAACAATTTATAAATTTACTTTAAAATTTTACAATTTAACTTAAACATAAATTATTTTATTTTTATACATTAATTAATAAATTTTTAAATTAATATATAATGTGCGTGGTAATTGAAGTATAAATGTATGGGACATATCAAGAATTAATTTAAAAATTATTATTATTATTCATGTATAAAAAATTGAAAAATAATTTATATATAATTCTAGAGTTTAAATAAATGAATATATTTATGAATTCGTTTGAAACAATGGAAAAGTTTGAACAGCTCGACGCAGAGCCGTTCAAGCCGAGGAAACTGCAGCTGTGGGAGGAAGAAAAAAAGGTCTAATAAATAAACAAAAAATAATTAAACTTGGAAAAAAAAACAGCGTGGAGTTTGAGCCGATGTATAAGTGGAGTGTGGGACCCACAAGAGGAAAAACGGAATGATGTGCTGACGTGGCAGCTGATGGTCCGGCGTGAGCTAGCCCTCGATCATTAGTCTCACGATTCGCTGTTGCAGGCCGGTTGGTCATGTGGGTCCCACACCGTTATCCCGTTTCTCTCTCTGTTTTTTGTTTTACTTTGTAAAAAACATAAATGTAAAAACATTTATTTACTCAGTTAAATACGTATTTAATTGAAAAAAAAATCATCATAATTACACTGTTCGAATTCTTTTTACTTTAATACTTCAATGGCTTCCTTCCTGTCGGCGATATCGTTTAGTGGAGTACGTACGGTTCTCTTTTTATAAAGAAAATAAAATAAATATAGTAGGTATAAAACAAATTTAGATCCATTAATTTACTACAATAAAATATTAAATTAACAATTTAAATCCTCATTTTACCATCCATGATTTTTTTTAAAACCGAGTTTTGTGTATAAATATATATTGGTTTATTTAGAGGATAACTTAAATTATATTCAAATGTGTTTTATTTGAAGCGACAATTCAAACACATTTTATAAAGTTATTTTGAATTATCAAAATATAAGGATTGTTTTTTTGAAAAATACACATAAGGAAAGAAAATTAAATTGTTTGAAAGTATTTGGCTTTGAGAATGCATTCCTCCATCCATTACATTCTTATATATATATATATATATTGTGTGTTTATGCAAAGTGATCATATAGATTCATGTGATGCGTTTGTACGATATATTTTATATATTTTTATTTCGCCATAATGTCAATATATTTTATATATTTTCATTTCGCCATAATGTCAATATGGTAATGCATTTAAACTATATCAATGAACAAAAAGCCTTTGTTATCATTTATCATACCAACGTTTGTTCAATTAATCACCTAACTAACAAACCGTATATTTTTCTTATACCTATGATAAATAAGTTATATTTATTTAAATATAATTAGATTTAGGTAAGTTAATTAAAATTCGGATGGTTTTGCGGCTGAGGTTAGGGACTTGGTAGTGAAGATTTGGTGTTTATAAATTAATAAATAGGGAAACTTTTATAAATTCTTTTTTAGAAAAATATTGAAATTGAGGATGACATTAATTGCTTTTGTGTGTTGTTGAAACAAAGTATAGAAGTGAAGCAAAAGGAAAGACCTTGATCCAAAAGTGTCAATTTTGGTCCCACTTTGCCTCTTGTCAATTAACTATTTGATATTGAAATTAAATTATTATTTTTAATTTTAAAGAGAATATATATATATATATATAACACAAAATTATTTTTGTTTCCATCTATTTATTTGTTTTATTAATATAGTGCTTGACTAAATTCAGCTATTTAAAAAAGTATTTACATAAATTAGCGAAAAAAATATATATTTAAATATTAATCTAATGACATTTTTATTGTGTAAGAAAAAGGTTACAAACTTATAAGTTCTGTTGAGTTCCTATTGGCTACCTACCATATATAGAAATTTAGTACATTAAAAATAAATTATACGTCACAATTGATAACAAGAAACAGCAACAGAAATAAAATAATTAATATACATTTATCAAATGCAAGTTACCCTATTTATATGATGCATCTACTAGTATATTTGTATTTATGTTCCATATAATATATATATATGTATATATATATTTACCAAAAAAAAATATGTTATAATTGTGGAATATTACTTGAACGATCAGTTTCCTAAAATATCTAAAGAAAAGTTGTGTATTGCATTTCCCAAAAAGAATGTATGGTTCGTATTTGATTTTTTTTGGCAGGCCAAACAGTTAATTTAAAACCTATTATATAAATCAGTCCTTAAAATACACATATATACGTATTATATATTACTATTTCCACATATATACGTCTTATATATTAGTATTTGCATATATATATATATATTATGGCAGAAATATTGGAATAGAATAGACTACATGTAACAATATTATATAAATCAGTCCTTAAAATACATATATACATATATATAATGGTAGAAATATTAGAATATATGATTTGTAACAATATTACTTATCGAATCCTAATTTGGTCACCTTTATAAAACTAAGTTTATTTTGTATGTATATAATGGATCGATGATTATTTATTTACAAAATATAAGGAAATATATGCTAAATAATTATTACTTTAATACATAATTCTAATAGAATATGTAGAATATACGAGACAACCAATTATACTATCCTACATACGCATGGCAAAGGTGGCAGAATTTCCCAATTAACTCTACATTAATATCCAATAACCCTAAAATAAACATTATCTTATAACCTATAATAATGATTACCATGCCACATTAAGTAATTAATAACTAATGAATAAATACTTAACCCTAATTAATTAAACTAGAAAAGAGTAATCCAAACCAATTACGTTTAGGGTTTAGAAAAGCATTGCGCATGGCCACGTGTCGTGAACCCATTTCACGGGAGGATATCTTTTCTTCACAACTTGTCTCTTAATTATAATCATTACGAGATGTCTAAAATTAAACCACGTGGGGAAATTAGTTGTTATTGTCAGTTTCTTGTCCGATGATAGACAAATGTTCAATGTGAAAACACATCACCACAAAGATTCCATTTCTGGCTTTTGTTGATATTTTCTTTTCTAATAAAATATTATATTTTAGATTCATAAAATTTATAAATTTTTTTGTCAAGTCAAAACTTACCAATTATCTCGTAGGTTATAAGACGTTTTATATTTTCTCTTCTATTTAATTCTTCTTATGTGAGATATTATTTATAATATCTATCAATTACCGTAACATTCTGATATTTAAGAGAACGATCAAATATTGTTTGAGTTGAATTCCAACGAGTGTTCATATTAGGAGTGTAAAAAACAGTCCGAGCCCGCGGGCCCACCCGAAACCCGTCCAAAAATACGCGGGTTCGGACTGTGAAATTGACGGTCCGAATGAAACCGGGTCTTTGGGTCGGGCCGAGTAAGAAGCCCGTTTGAATAGAGCCCGGCCCGTCGGGCTTCGCGCCGGACCGGGCGGCCTGATCATTTGGCTAATTAGGGTTTCAGACCCTTGCGCGCGCCTCTCTCTCTCTCTCGTTTCATCGTTCTGTTTTCTCGATTTCATCGTCACGAGCTAGGTTTAGAAGCTATAGCAATGGCTCGGGTTGGTGATGATAGGGTCAGAGGAATATATATCTGGTGGAGAGAGACGTCGTGTTTCTATAGGAGTTGAGGTTATCCATGACCCCAAAGTTCTTATTCTCGACAAACCCACGTCAGGTTTGGACAGTACTTCAGCTCTGCAGATCATAGACATGCTCAAAGTAATGGCCGAAACATGAGGCCGGACCATAATTCTGAGCATTCACCAGCCAGGTTTCCGAATAGTTAAGCTCTTCAACTCTGTACTTTTGTTGGCCAATGGTTCGGTCTTGCATCAAGGATCAGTGGAACAGCTTGGGGGTTACTTGGGGTCAATTGGTTTGCAGCTTCCTATCCATGTAAACATCATTGAATTCGCCATTGAGTCCATCGAAGTCATCAGAAAACAGCAGAAGATTCAGAAAGGAAAAAGGGTAGGTCATGTCCTGACATCAACAACACAACAGCAGAAGAAATCAGAAGATATTCAAGGAGAAGGCAGAAGTGGCCGATCCACGCTACAACAGTTGTTTCAGCAATCCAAGGTTGCTGATGAGGGAACTATGAATATTGGAATGGAATTCACCATGAATTTTTATATTAGCCCGTGGGCTGCCCGAAGCCCGTCGGGTCGGGCCGTGGGCCTAAGATTTTCGGCCCGTTTAATTCGGGCGGGACCGGGCCCGAACCAGAATGAACCGGGCCGTAACGGGCTCGGGCCGGCCCGGCCCGTTTGACACCCCTAGTTCATATAATTGAAAAGAAAACTAAGGATATCAATGCTCTATTATCTATACATTTTTCAAACATCTTTCACCTCGTTTCTGATCATTTTAAAATATTCACATTTTTTCTATAATATTTTAAAGCTTTTTTTATCACTTTTGATCTACTTTACACAATAAGATTCAAAATATATACACTACATCTTGTGTGAAAATAATTTCTTTGCACATTTTGTGTTTGAAATTGATGTTTTAGGATCGTCCAAGTTAAATTTCAGTACTCTTCAACATAATGTGATATTGGACATATATGTACCCTTTGTGCCTGATTGAGGTCCAAAGATCTGTAGTTAAACATATGCTATTACGAACCATTGACAATTCCACATTTAACTTTTTTTGTAAGAAGGTATATATATATATCAAAATGAAGTGTTTGTTACAAAATTCCTATACATTAATATTAATAGGCTCATGATATAATCATAACATCAATGGACTATCGTTGATATATTTAAAATTTCTGGTGAAAAGTATCAATGGACTTCCGTTGGTAATTTTCAAATTTCCGTAGAAAGTTTCAACGAATACCCATTGATAGCCACTCTAACGGATATCTGTTGGAATTTACAATATGCATCTACCGAAATTTCTAACGGATGTCCGTTGAAAATTCAATAGTCTTATCCGTTAAAATCCGTTGATATTTTTCAACGAATTTTGGCCATTGAAATCCGTTGGAAATGACAATTTTTCTATTAAAATTAGTCATTTCCAACGGATTTGGCCGTTGAAATTAACAATTTTTTATAGTGGTAATATCATTTAATCTAGTAAAATGTGTCAAACATCTAATCTTATCCTTTTCGTGAGGGTATTGAGACCAAAGCATGTTACACAATCCTCGTTACTTTAGCTTCAAAAGTTTTTCTATGTTGTCAAAACCACTTACTCGAGGAAATGGAATGTTCATCATCATCATCTACCCTTTTCGTAGTCTTACCTAGGTCGGAAGTTGGATTCATTATAAACTCTGCAATTACACATTCACACTAAAAAATACACATTCACAAATTCCCTAATTTTGTAAATACATACTCATAGAAAATTTGAAAATACACATTATAGAAACACATTCACCAAAACTAAACCCTAAATTGGACCTTAATTCCATAATCAAAACATAATGTTCAATCCCCTAATAAAAACCCTACCAAATGACTAAACCAAAAATCCTAAACCTGAATCCACCGAAACCGTAATCACCCTGAACTTGAACCTTCGAATCAAAACAAAAACGAAGAATCGGATAAAATTCGGAACCAAAATGAAATCCAAAAAAAAATTGGACACCAATCATTGAACCCAAAAAACACAAAGACAAAGCGTAATGTCGATTCCAAACCAAAACCAAATCAAGAAAAAACAAAAGAGACAATATCTGAGTCGATAACATGACTGGAGATGCAAAACAAATGAAACGCATTGTGGTCATGAATTGTTGAAGACCAACAGAGTCGTGTTTAAGAGGAAAGAAACTTTTTATTCCAATTATTTTTATTTTAAGATGTGTTATTGATAACATGTAATTCATCATAGTATTTTCATGATTCCTAGGTTTAGTTTTGATTAGATTTCTTGGACTTTACCGAGTTATTGAGTTTATTCGAGGAATTCATCTACCATTTCGTGTTTTGTGTAGGAAACGAAGACATGAAGCAAACACGAGTAATTATGGCAAATCCACCCCGAAAACGTGATTAAGTGATAAGATACAATATGTGCACGGCCATGGAACCAAATGGAACACCCGATCCTCGAGCGAAAGGAGCAGAAACAACAAGTAAACATAGCCCGCTCGGGCTTCGAAGAGGCCCCGCTCGGGCTGAAGTTCCGCATAAGTTCCAGAAAAGTTTGCACGACTCGGGGAGGCTTGAAACATGCCCGAATTTGGCTGAAGAACCCTTGCCCAGCGCGGGGTGGCTAAGGTGCCCGTGCGGGCTGCACATGAAAAGAAGAGCCGAGGTCGGGTTGGTGAAGAGCCCGCTCGGGCAGGAGATCCCTCACCCTGCGCGGGTAGAGCATGAGCCCGCGCAGGCCCTCTTTTTCTCAACAACTTCGATTTTGAATTCAAACTTGAATTAGAAAGAGAGGGGGCGATCTAGGGCAGTTAGGACGACGCACAGGCCATGAGAGGGACTAAAAAACACAAGGAGAAACTCGAGAGAAGTTAGAGAAAAAGAGAAACAACAATCCGGACTTTGGTATCAAGATAGGGAAGATCGAGGAATCGTATTTCTTACTCTTTATCATGTCTATGGTTTATTTCTCTTGTTTTACAGTAGATTCCATGAGTGACTAAGCCTCTAGCTATGGGTTAGGATTGCCGGATTTGTAATGGATGCTTGAATTTATTCGTTAATGCTTAGACTTATCGAAGTTTTCTTGAAATTCGGTTTTGCAATCAACATCGTAAACATCTTATACTTGTGTTGACCGTTCAGTAATCTAGGAATTTGTGTTTAGCTGAAAGGTTAGATTATGAATCCGGAACAGTTGATCTTGATTAATGAGAATCTGACCGGTCGGTTAATCGACTTAGGAATTAGGATTGCGCGCTTAACGCTACCGTAATCACGAGTTAATCATTGCTGGAAGGTAGTATTGCACGTTGTTGTGGTTAGGAGGTTTAGGATTCGGAAGAACCATTCCTTATTTATGAGCATGAATTCCTCGTCATCAAGATAATTCGAGAGGTCTATGATCCTTTGTTCGTTACATCCTTGCAAACCGGTAACCCAAAACCCATAGTGTTCTTAATTATCAAGTTTTTCACGTCACCTCATCACTGCCATTATCCATTTTAGTATTTTAAAAATCTGTCTCACATCATCATCAATTCAACATGTCTTAGTTTAGTCTATTCTTAGTTTATGTTGCATTAGTCCCCAGAGTTCGACCTTTGTATTACACCGATCCGTACTCTTACGGTAAGTGGATATTAGACATTTGTAAGTGAATATTACACCAATTCCCCGGCAACGGCGCCAAAGACTTGATATGCGAAATATCAAGCTATACAAATGTCTATTGTGCAAAATGAGATTTTCTTGCCTATACAGAACACTATTGACGGTACAACTGATATACCTTTATTGATCTCCTACATATTCAAACTTTAGTTTGTGATATCGCTTATTTCGTTTAGTATTGACGTTTTCTTTTATGAAATGTAAAATTTCATCTTGTGGACTCGTGTATCCTATTTTTACTCATAGTAGCACTTTATTGATTTTAATGTATTTTCATTTAAAACAAACTAACGATGTATTTTAGAATAAACAAATAAATTTTATTTTGTGTTTTGTGTATGTGATGTTATTATAGAAAATGTAAATCACAGTGAGTACAAGATAATGTATATTTGTATATGCACTTAAAATTATAATACTTAACAAGATCCTAATCATTAATTTTAGTCTTTATACTATTGCATGGCCTTTAATTACCATTCCATGCACCCAACGACTAATTATTTCATGCATATTAATTGTTATATTAGAAGATACCGGATGTTATGTATTCAACCAATACTAACTCAACAAATCAATTAATAATTAGCTTTTGTTACGATTATTATTTCATTTTCCACTTTCTTTAGGCAATGAATAAAAGTGATCCCAATAGCATGTTGATAAGTGTCAGGTCAAATTAATTCGTTATATTAAATTAATAATTTACCCAAGATGGATTAACCCAATTGGTGAGTGAGAGATAAAATATGTTTATACTATTTCATATTTAATTTTTTATTTTATTTTAGAAAATGTATTCACATTCATCAAAATCCAAAACAAAAATAAAAATATTGATCAGTAAAACACATCAATTTACTATGAATATATAAAATGTAAATTTTTCTACACTCTAGTAAAAAAACTATTTATATACCCAAATGCATGGCAAAATAAAATAAAAAAATCTCTTAAGCTAATACATTTCCGTAATATTTATTTATCACTATATATAAAAGGAAAATGGAATAATGATTAATAGAATAATATTTCAGTTGACCAATTGACATAAAAGGTCAACTATTTCGCACAAAAACATATGCACACCAACCTCCATTATTTCACTTGGGTGTGATGGCCAATAATTACAAGTCTACATGTATTTTTTTTTCTCTTGATATTTTAAAAGAAATAGAAAGGTAATGTTTTAATAAAAATATAGAGGATATGATTGCATTTTGGTTTATATGTCTTATTCACATTAATAATGCCAATTATAGCAGTAATTATTGATTAAGAAATAATAAAAAATTAAAATAAGATGTGAAAATTCTCTATCAATTAATTTAATTGATGAATAGATGATATAAATACAAATGTTATTTTCTATACTATGTTCGAATTTTTAGAAAGAATATTCACGCTAACAACAAAAGTTTGAATCAAATTCCCTAATATATACTATTAGTAATGCCAATTAATGTGGTAATTATAAGATTAAGAAATAATAGCAAATTAAAAAATGAAAATTTAAGATGTTTGATTTTTTTATCTCAAAGAAAATATTTATATTAATTCGAATTTTAAATCAAGTATGATTTAACGAACACCTAAAATATGTAAATACATAAACACAAAATATATTTACAACAATTAAAAATAAATATTTCGGAATTTGCCATTTGCGATATCATTTTATCTTGCCAATTAAGCACATAAGCAAATGTATTTACAAAAGAATATATTTTATTAGTGATTAATTTTATCTTAATTATAATGGACGGGTAATGAAAGGTAAATATATAAATTTTCTACGAAAATATAAAAAAAAGGATATATTGAAAAGATAAAAAAAAATCAATTTTTTTGTTTTACCATCTGCGATATCATATGCACATAATAAAATGATAAACAAAAAATCTTTTTTTAATAGCGATTACTTTTGTGTTAATTATAATTATGTTAATTGGGTTTATCATGATTTTACTCAGCATATATTAAAAATAAATATTTGTAAATTTTAAAATTTTTATTGAATAAATTCATATCACGAACACTAGTGACAAAACAAACATGTCCATTTTTTGGCCAGTGGATGATCCAGTTCAAGGCCCAACGCATATATATATATATATATATATATATTTATTTATTTATTTAAAAAAAGACCTGAATCATTTTTGTATATATTTATTTATTAAGTAATACAGTAATATAATATTTCATAATAATATTAAAATTTTGAAATTATTTTAAGATTAATAAATTTAGTCAATTTAATAACTAATAACGTTCATACTTATAATTTGTATTAATAAAATTATTTCAGGTGTTAAATGTATAATAAAATATGTTAAATATCTCATAAAACAGACCTTTAATACTAATTTATAATGAAAAGTCTAGGAAGTAAATGAGGATTAAGGGAGGCTCAAATTTGCTTCAAAATGATAAATAAAAAGTGAGAGTGAGACATAGATGAATTTGGTTGAAAGTGATATAAATAAAAAAATGTAAGAAAAGAAACCGAGAATTCGATGATCACCAAAGGATCGCCATTGTCGTTGGAGACAACCGTCACCATCGAAATCAATGAAAAATAAGGTGAGAACCTTCTTCAGTTTTTTAACACATTTCAATAGTGGTTAATTCGATAAAAGAATGTTAGATCGTTTATACGTTCTAAATGAATGCATGAACATCGTATAAATTCTAAGAAATGATAATTAAAGAATTGGAAGGTCAAAATTATTGGTTCCGTAGATATCGAAAAAATTGTGTGATGAGCGGGTGTAATTTGTACAATGATTATCGGAGATATGTGTGCGTATTTAGATCTAGGGATGCAGAGAAGGAATACCTACCGACGAATTACTCTATGTACAGTGCTCGACCGAACACCCAAATCTCTCGACCGAGTTTAAAATGATGAAGATGATGAAATTGTTGGATTTTCGGGCGAGTGAACCCTTCTATCGAACGACTAGTTGCTCAGGCTATATGCTCGTCTTGAACGTCTTTTTGGAAATTTTGGATCACGTTTTGATGATTTTTAGACCCCCACTGCAAGTGCAAAACCATGGGGTCATTCTATGTCTTATGAGTTTTTTCAAGACCTCAACAAGCATATAAGAAACTGTGAAGGCTTTAAGAATAAAGTGAGATCACGAGGTTCGAGTTCGGTGTCACGATGTTCATTATGAGGATGGAGCCTTGATGACAAACATGACAGAAGGTGAGGTGAGTGAGTTAGATAATGGATATTGGGTTAGAAACAATAATATTGTGATGCCTTAGGATATTGATGGGAGGGATAACTAGTGTTGGAATTCGGTTGAATTTTACTAGCATTAAAGTCCAGACGGTTCAGGATGTGTACCTTGCAAGGCTATGGCTATGTTGGGATCTTTGGACGTTGCATCGAGAGATTAAGGATCATATAGATTTCGTGGGTGTTATAGCTACGATAATCATGATATGTGAGTTCATATATTATATATGTGTGTTATTTTTATATTGTGAATAAACAGTTGTATGTACAGAGATCATACATACACCATCTCATTCATTGTGATTAGTTGTACTCGATCTTTTGTGAACTGCCATGGATAAATTAAAAATGAAAACACATATGACAACCAAATATAAAACAAATATCGAGGATTATGATAGATTCTTATTTGTCACGGAAAATCAGAAATTTCCCGTAAAATATCTCTAGACTTTCCTCCACTAAACCAGATTTTCTAGATCGTTTTTTCAGATTTTCATCCACAGAAAATCAGAGATTTTTCTATAATGCCTCTAGACTTTCTTTCATCGAACCAGATTTTCTGGATTCCTTTCCAGATTCTCATTCACCACTAGTTTCCTTTTTTCCAATCTTATTCTTGTATATAAATATCGTTGATATATTGTTGCAAGACAAAAAAGTGAAACATAATACATACTAAATCATTCGTTCAATTTATCATGGTATCATAACTTTTAACCTAAAAAAATTATTTCTTCTCGGACAATTCTTTTTCTCTCCTTATTCTTTTTTTCACCTCCTTGGTTCTTCTTCTACGTCAGTCTCCTTTTTCTTCTCCCAGATTCTTCTTCTGTATATGCCGGATTTCTCTCCCAGATTCTTCTTCTTCTTCCTTCTCGGTTAGATTCTCACGCCAGATCTTTCTTTTTCTTCACGCTAGATTCTCGACCAATTCTTCTTCTCAGTCGACTCTTCTTCTTCGACTGTTCTGATTCTTCGATTCATTGTTTCTTCATCTTCGCCATATTCTGCCATCAAATATACTTCCTCTGTTTCCTCTCGAAAATTGATTCTTCTTATGTTTTCTTCTCGGTCGATTCTTCTTCTCGGTCGACAAAAAATTGATCTCTTCGATCCTGTCCTCTCTGATTTTCTCTCTTCCTCCTTCATATCCGTACAATTTTCCCGTACGACCCCACACCCTTTGTAAGCATTCTGACCATGATGCCTTACCGTGTTCCGAACTTGACGTCTTTCTGTGTTCTGACTATGATGTTATTGCCGTTCCGATTATGACACCTTTTGGCGTTCCAATTATGATGTCCTTCGGTGTTACGACCATGATGTCCCTTTTTTAGTATTCTGACCTAGATGCCATTTTTTGTCGTTCTGACCCATATGCCTTTCGTTAGCGTTCTGACCCAGACACCCTTTGTTGGTGTTTCGGCTATGACGCCCTTTGACATTCCGACCTCGATACCCTTTGACGTACCGACCTCGACGGATCTATTCGACTGTCCACATACTACCGGATCAAGACAACGGAACGACAAACCATCGAAATTTCAACCGGACCGTCGACACTTTTCGAGAAAGTGTTTGATTTGTTTTTCTTTCTTTTATGTTTATGTTTTGACGACTAGATTCCCAGACTATAAATTGTGTTTATCTTCACTAAAACATCCAGACGACAAGGATTTGATGTTTTATTGACAAGTTGGACGTTCGTGTTTTACACGCACCAACTTGAAAGGATGTTATAGAAAATCAAAGAAAAACGTCTCCACACTTTCCTCCACCGAATCAGATTTTCTAGATCCCTTTCCAGATTCTCATCCACGAAAAATCAGAGATTTTCTATAATGTCTCCGGACTTCCTTCCATTAAAACAAATTTTCGGAATCATTTTTCAGATTTTCATCCACATTTTCATCCACCACTGGTTTTCATTTTTTCTAATCTTATTTTTATATATAAATATTATTGATATATTGCTTATTCTTTTTTTCAATCTTATTCTTATATATAAATATTGTTGATATATTGCTTATTTTTTATATAAATATTGTTGAAAGTGAATCATAATACATACATTTATCCTATTTTTGATATAATATTAATTTTTTATTTTCGATATATAATATTAAATTTAACGTGTTTCACAGATATCATATTTATATATCTAAACTTTTTATCTGTATATTATTAATATATCGTTATTATTGTTAATAATTGATGTTTATAAATAAATATATTAAAATAATTTTTATTTTTTAAAACATTTAGAACAAATCTAAAAATTATTATTATATTTACCTATCTTTCACTTCGGAACTTAAAAAAAAACTTAAATATAATTATTCAATCCATATCTATCACATCAGATCGAAAAAATATAAAAAAGAAACTCATAAAGATACATAATTATTAGAGAGGGAGTGAACATACAAACAGAGCAACAAATAAAAACATTATTCATTCATATATTCACATAACACTAAACAAAGACACAAAAGAACACTTACTCCCCACCATCTTAATCTTAACCTTTTCCAATTGTAAAAACATATTTTTCCTTTTTCACAACACTATTGAATTCACGCGCTTCACGCGCTATACCCTGTTTTCGACGGTTGCCACCGCCCATTATCGGCATAGCCACTACACGCAGCCGCGGAAGCCTCATCCATCGCCTCTTCCGAGACACCATAATTGCAAATGTTCGCAAATGCCCTCGTGTGTTTCATCCCATATTGCGTTAGCGACCCGCAATGTGTCTCGAAAACGCGTATCTGAGAAACCATATTTGCGATAAGACTCAAATAAAAACCAAAAAATTTCGAAGATTTCGTTAATAAATTTTTTTTACCATTGCTTTAAGACATTGCCAATCATCGACCAAAGGCGAACCGAGCTCCCTAATTGTGTTTAGGATTGTTTTTCCCTTTGTCGGTCCAAATAGCAAAGTTCCTATTAATTCGACGCTTGCATCTAAATGTTTCCTATGCCTCGTGACCTCCGTTATCTCCCTTAGGATCTCACTCTTTCTTCTCAATCCGTTCTCCGATTTACGGTACTATAAAACAAACAAGAATGGTTAAAGAAACCAAACATTACCCAACCGATACACATGCTAACCGGTAAACCAAGTATAATAACAACCCACCAAGTGCCAAAGGAAGACAAGATCAGCGTCCCGTTGATTAACAACTCCCATACGGGATTCAATTTGTAATTCGTTAGGAGGAAGATTCATGGTTGCGGGATCGAACCCTTGGTATAGGTAAAGCTTCTCGGATTTGATACTCGTGTTACCGTACTCCATTACATGAGAACCACCAGAGTAAGTGTTATAGTTCGACGTACGCATCTTAACCTACTCGATAAAAAAAACCTCGATTGACTCGCCAACCTTAGCAAATGTTCACAACTTCATAAAACAAAAAATTTCATACCTTTTGGTATTGTTGCTTAATTGTTTCTTTCTTCAAATTGTGGGTCTCACTTTATATCAAACACGAAAATCAAATTATCCGCATTGAAAATAATTAAATTCCAAAGACTCGTGGATGATAAATTTCGTACCTATCCTCCATCCAAGCAACGCTATACAAATCGCCCAAGCAAGTGATATATTCAGGTGGCGGAGGAGGATCCATACCGGGACAATATGTTCCATAGCTACTCTCTTGCGCGTTTGAAGCGGTTGTCACGTAAATATTCAAGTCCTTTGGCATTATCCCCTCGAAAAGGCTCCCACTTTCACATGCTTCGACATATATAACCTATATAATACATCGATGACAATGCAAATCTCGTAATCAAATAATTATTTCTAGTAGGGACGGATTAGGGACAGATTCTTCGGCCCCTAAATCATTAATTTATAATAATTTTCCAGTAGTAGTGTAAGGACAACCCAACTATACAAGCATATCATAGGAAAACTCTATTTACCATTTCTTTGTAGGTTCCCGCTTTATGCTTCTTCTTAAGCGTTTCGATTAATTCGGCCGCATAAATGTATGGTGTTTTCGGCATACCTAATCAGTAAAAAAAATACGTGAGAATGAGAACTCAATTATGATCATTTACACGAAATGTGTATGGTAGGAAATTACCAAGAACACCGGGACCACCATGGTCGGAGTAATACAAGAATATCCTATCGCCAGGCTTACTCGCAATGACCTTTCCGCTCCCGCCTTTAACCGCTTTCTTATCACCGAGAAGTACCGCATAGAGGTTTGCAGCCGTGACATTCTCTCCAGTGTAATCCTTAAAATGAAATTAAAGAAGTTAGATGAACTTTCACAAATTAAACATAGTCATCAGCTTTTGCAATTAATTTAATCATCACTACATCAAGTATATATTAAAGTCCACATTTAAATAATAACAAATAATTAGTGGCTATAATTAATCCGGGAACTATATACATCATGATCCAACATTAGCATTAATAAAACTATTTATTTCTAACAAATGGACCGTCACCGCACGAGATGTCTTTAGTGGCTATCATTACAATTGACCAACTGGCATCAACTTCAGCCGAATGATCCAATAATATAGGTGTAAACTCCGACTCAAATTTAGATTTTATATTCGTTAGGTCAAATTTATTTTTTTGAATCGCAACTTTTTGGATGCTGAAATTTTCAAAGTTTTGATTCGGATTTTTAGTCCAAAATATATAAATTACTAAAATACCCTTAAAAATATCAAAATTGATATTTTTTATTGAATTGCATAATTAATATTATATATGATTAATTTGTATTTTTTTAAAATATATTGAATTATTTTAAAATGCAACTTATAAATAATAATAATTATTATAATAATAATTTTTTAAGTGAAATTAATGAAAATGATTAATAAATATAATTTATATGTAAAATTTATATTTTCGTATTTTTTTTACAAAAATCTCTAACTCAAATCCTAATTTTTATGAAAAAAACTAAACCAAACTTAAAATTTAGATTTAAACTCTAACTTTTGAAATTATCAAACAAACAGCTTCTAATTTTAAACTAAAAATCTCTAAAAGGACATGCACTATATATATAAATTAAGAATTATCCAAAATTTAAATAAAGAAGGAAACTTTTTTTTTTCGTTTTTGCGATTTCTAAACCAAAGTATTGTATTGAAATGGGTTTTTATTAGAATTAAATTTATAAGATTATTCAAAATGTTCAATACCTTAGGAACGCCGGCGTAGACGTCCTGGCCATTGGGATGATTGATGAGCGTCCCGGGTCGCGGATTGAGCTCATGCCTTGCAATGTCATCATACATGAAGACGACTATATTTTCATCCTTCAATCCTCCATTTCTTAGTATTTGATACGCATGACACACGTCCGCCTATACATATAATACATTCACATTGATACAAATAAATAGTTAAATGATTTAGTAGTAAATAGTAAGAGTGGGCAAAATATTAAAAAAAATCCGTAACGATAGAAATTCATTGACAAATTATTTGAATCTGCGGGTACATATAACAAAATTATTAAACCCGCACTCGGATTCGGATTCAGATTTTTCACTGAGATTATGAGAAGGATACAGCGTATCCAAATATATATTAATCTATAAAAATATCCTTAAATTTTATGATAATTACGGAAATAGATATAAATGGAATAATCGATTTCAAATTTGAACCAATATATGCTCTAATATTTAAAAAAATGATTTTCATGATAATTACGAAAATAGATATTAATCGAATAACCGATTTCAAATCGGAACCGATATATGTTATAATATTTTTTTTAAAAAATTCGTATCCGGATACTCCACCCTTAATTTGGTAGTGTTTATGTGTAAGGGTTAAAAGTTAATTAGGTAATGAAGTATTTAATTAGGTTAATCTTAATTATACTGTCCTAATCCCACATGTTCAAACTATTCAGAAAATCATTACAAGAGAAAAAAACTTCCTTGGAGGGAAGAGGAAAAAAAACTAACTTTTTATTATAAAATTTTTTAAACCTTTACATTAATTAAATTATAATTTTTTTTAATACTAAGTGGGGTCAGAGTGATGAGATTAAAGCATAACTAATAAGCATATTATTAACTTCTGGGTTTTTCATTTTGTTATGAATTAAAAGATAAAAGCATAATATCAATAAGAATTAAAATGAAAAAGGTATGCATGTGACCAAATGGAATTCACTTTAAAAAAAAGAATCGATCAATAAAACATCAATTCACTTGAACCGATTTACCATGCATGTAAAAGTATCTCTGAATTTACACATATATATATATATGAAATATATGTGTATATATGCACTATGTTCATGCATGTGTATATATATATATATACCTGGTGCCTGTAATTTCCATAACCAGAAGAGCCGGCGACGAGAACCGCCCATCTCGTACCGATGCTACCGTCATCTTCCTCCGGTTCAGCTCTCTCCGTCGGCATAAGGATATTCGGTACAAACCCGCTTAACCGGCCGGTCCGACCGCCGCCTGATTCGACCCGAACCAGGAGAAATAAGAGAAGGATAAGAGCTGGTTTGAAGCAAATCGACAGAGCCATCGAGAGAGAGAGAGAGAGAGAGAGAGAGAGAGAGAATCTTTGGGATGAAGGAAAAAAAAGTGACAGAATGGTGAGAAAAACAGAGGGCTGGTTTATAGAATTAGAAGAAAAAAGGTATAATTATCAATAAAAAATTATACAGAAAAAAAGGCTTTTTTAGATTAATAATTGATAATATTTCATATAATTAATTGTTTTCTTATGACTATGAATATGTTTTATGTGATATACTTTTAGAACAAAAAGGCACAAAAGGGTACAAGTCTTCGTATATTTTTCTTTAGAAGTGATAATAATATGTATATTTTCTTTTAAAGTGATAATATTTTATATTAAATATTTTAAAGCAATACATACTTTCTTAACATTAATTATCCCCTGCCTTTTAAAGATTTTACTTTCTTAATATGCGTTTGTTGTTGTGATAAATGAATGCATAAAAAATATAAATCAGATATTAGTTAGGTATCATAAATTGTTAATTTTTTGTCATATATAAACTTAAATTTTATTTAATTCAAAAATCAAAATTATATAATATTATATATACAATTCATTATAAATATAAATTCGGTTTTGTATCATACACATTATTAAAAATTAAAATTATAATATTTAAATACGTAGAAAATAATCAAAAGGGAAAGATAAAGATGGAGAAGAAGAGTGAATTTTGGGATGTGTCATTACGACAGAAACAGAAGACATGCAAAGCCTCGTTTTGACACGTACGGAAACAGGTTTTCCATGGGACCCACCTTGATTAAAATCTAACGCCCCAACTTATAAAATATATTTGATAAAAAAGAAATTAGAGACAAACAATTTTTTCATCTATTAAAATTTAAAATTAACAAAATATTCATATGTATTTTATTTAATAGAAATTTGAATGTTTGGTAGTGGATAATGTTTTCAAACTATGTATATATAATTTATGTTTGAATATATTAAATAACTAATTATTCTATATATATATAGATAATTATATATAAAATTAAACTATAAACATCTTTATATAATTAATAATAAATACATTTATTATTACTAAATTAAAAAAGACCTATATATTTGACATAGATATAATAATAAAAATTATAAAAAATTAATAATAATACAATAATTTTTGTATAAGATCTAACTCGATTTCTTACACAAAACACAATATTACTATTTTAATATTGTGTATTTCATTTTCTCAAATTTAGGAATATCAAAATTCAGTTTGGTCTATAGATCTATCCGAAATCCGTTCGAAAAATAATAGGTTTGGATCTATGAATTTAAAATCCAAATACAAATAGTTTTTCGAGTTCGAGTTTTTAAAAATTTGTAGTCTGATTTATCGGATTTCGGATCCTCCGTCAATCTATAAACAACAACACTAAAAAACTTAAACCAACAAACGTATTCTTTTTGCATCGTGTTAAACATATGTTTGATGTCGAATAATATCAAAATGAGTTATTTATTGGAAATATCTTTTATTAGTGTGAGTGAAAACAAAACAAACACAAAGAAGAATCGTAGCGATCTATAAAACAAATCATCGAGTCTTTTATAACATCCAAATATGACACAATATTTATGTAGAATGAAAACCATATGGAATTGTGATCGCCCGCCCTTGCTCACGAGTAACCCATGTTTCTCGGCTAATTTTATTGGAATGTATGCATAGTGACGGAAAATGGCATGGTAATGACTTAAGTAGCAGGACAAGTCCACTCGTTTTACTTATATATTATGTTACATTATTTCACGTTGTCTAAAACATGAACTATAGATTCATATATAATATTCATTAATTCTAAATTCTTGATCAAATTTTTTTGAGAGCTGTTAGACCTTAACTCATATTTGACATCACGTGTGAAACTTGTGGTCACTCATGACTGATATGATATCGTTGCTTGAAGTTATATTGTAGAGAATAGTGGAAATTGTACACTCGGAATATTTCTCTAGCTTGTATCATCGATTTCGCCTTCGACATCGAGCATTTTACCCACATTTTATGTTATCCTCAAATATCACCCAAGAAAGAGTTTAAGCATCCAAATGATTTATTTAATTTTTGGTGTAGAGTTTGCCAATGGACTCTTACCATCAAAGTTAAGAGTGTCATTCGGGTCGGTCCGGTCCGTATTGGTCCGGTGAAAACGGGCTCGGCCCTCGACTCCGATTTAAACGAGCCTTAATATCTCGGTTCGCGACCCGACCGACGGGTTTTGGGTGGACTTTGGCTAGTCCACAGGCCAACGTTATACCGAAGAGAGCAAGGGTTCACGGGCATGAACGACAATGGAAGACCGGAGGGAAGACGCAGACGCACACAAGAGAAGATGCACGTGCACGTACAGCAAGAAGATCGGAGACGCATGTACGAGAAGAAGCACGAACACGGCAAGGGAAGACGCAACAGACGCACGTAAGAGAAGAAGCACGAACACGGCAAGGGGAGACGCACGGGCACTGGCTTCGATCGAGGGCCAGCTGTCTCGGCGTGGCTCATGTAGGATTAAACCATTGGTGATGAACAATAATTAGAAGATTATCAAGATGAAAAAAAAACCCTTTTCACATCATTCCTTTTTTTGCTACTAATTTGCAAAAGTCTCATCCTTTAATTCACTTTTGTTCAAATAGATATAGATTTTGATTACATGAATTGATTCTATTACACCATTGGAGGTGAAGACAACATCTTCATGTCTCACAATGTCCAATTCAGACAATAAAACCTAAGCAGCAACTTCTTGATCTTTCGACGCGAGTTGATTCTGAATATGTTGAGGAACAACGTCAAATTTCGCGAGTTGCATTGTATACGAAGCCCGTCCTTTCGTCATCCCTCGTAACGTACTTACGTATTGAAACATTTCCGCCAACGGAACCAAAGCATCCACCACCTACAATCACACCATTCGTCAAATACACATAACGACCGTTGGATAATCGTTTGAAATTACTCGATGGCTCGATGTTTATATTTACCTTAAGACCACCGGGTTTGTCACCAAAGCTATTGATTTGACCTCTTCTTGAATTTAAATCTCCGATGACATCTCCGAGATGTTCTTCGGGTGTAACGACTTCTACTTTCATGATAGGTTCTAACATTCTTGGACTAGCTTTTTTTATCCCTTCGCGGAACGCACCTCTTGCCGCGAGTTGGAACGCGAGAACGCTTGAGTCCACGTCGTGGTATGAACCATCGACTAAAACGGCACGGACGTCAACCACAGGGAAGCCAGCGAGTACACCGTTGCTCATACATTCCTCGAGTCCTTTCATTACACCGGGAATGTACTCTTTTGGAACCGCTCCTCCTTTGATTTCGCTCTTGAATTCATACCCACTTCCTGCTTCCAACGGCTCGAATCGGATTGTAATATCCGCAAATTGCCCTTGTCCACCAGATTGTTTCTTGTGTACGTATTTCACTTCCGCGATTTTCGATATACTCTCACGGTAATTCACTTGTGGCGCACCCACGTTGGCCTCGACCTGAATGAAGAGAAAGATTGAATTTTGAGTATTAAGAACAAGAGATTCGAAAACTCGAATACGAATACGAAGATTTGGTAATGTTTAACCTTAAATTCTCTCTTGAGCCTATCGACGATAATCTCAAGATGCAATTCTCCCATTCCTTCAATAACAGTTTGGTTAATCTCTTCGTCCCGTGAGAAATGGAACGACGGGTCTTCTTGAGCAAGTTTGATCAAACCCGTAGCCATTTTATCGATATCGGCTTTCGTTTTTGGTTCAATCGCAACCTTGATTACAGGATCCGGGAAGTCCATCCTTTCGAGAACAACGGGACTCTCTGGATCAGAAAGAGTTTCTCCGGTGATTGTATCTTTAAGTCCTGCAAGAGCTACAATATCACCTGTCAAAGCTACCTTTACATCTTCTCGGCTATTCGCGTGCATTTCCAATAATCGTCCGATTCGTTCTTTCTTTCCTTTGTTAGCATTCAAAACGTACGAACCAGCTGAAAGTTTTCCCGAGTAAATTCTCACAAACGTAAGCGAACCCACGAAAGGATCACTCATAATCTTGAATGCTAAACCAGAAAACGGTTCATCATCGTCCGCTTTTCGTTCAATTGTAGCTTCTGGGTTTTCAGGATCCGACCCTTTCATCGATGGTAAATCAATTGGCGAAGGCAAATAATCTACCACCGCGTCAAGTAACGGTTGCACTCCCTTGTTCTTAAAAGCCGAACCACACATTACCGGAACAAAAATGCTCGAAATCGTTCCCTTTCTAATCAATTTCTTAATCGTTTCCTCCTCCCTCCGGAAAACCGTGTGGAAATTCCGGACGGATGCCGCATCCCGTCCGGAATTTGCAGACGGATCACGTGATTCCGTCCGGAATTTTTTATAAATTGCCGGTTCTTCGATTCCATCTCGTCGCCGAAAATTGGTTGAGTTATTTTGTCGTCGTTCGTTCGCCTGCCGTTCGCCTGTCGTCCGCCTGCCGTTGGTTCTCCGTCCGCCGTCCGTCCTCTCTCCGTCGGTAAGTTTGCCTCGTCCGCCGGTTGTGCAATTTTCGAGTTATTTCATAAGTTTTACACATTTTTTCAGGTTGTCCGCCGCCGCCGACCGTCTGCCTATCCGCCGTCGCCGTCGTCGCCGCCGCCGACGCCGACCGTTCTCCTGTCCCCGTCGCCGATTTATAGGTATACATATTAAAACTATGTATAAATCTTAGTTTAATATAGTTTTACGATAATCTACGAATGGTACAGTCCGTTTTACCTCTGTAAAAACAGCAAAATGCACACTTTAAGTCATTAAACATCAAAATGTCAGCACAGAAATGGTATAAAGCAGTTGATTCGATTCTGAAAATGCTCGGCCCCTCGATAATAATCTGACAGATCGAGCTTTCAAGGGCTCGGGCCGAGCGTTTTCAGAATCATAATAGCTATAACATTTAACAAGGAAGAGATTTTACCACAACATAAGAACAAAAATGTAGAAATAGATAACAATTGAACTTGCTGTAAAATGTATCAAAACATTTACACTCCTAAGAATAAATTAACTCTAAGAAGTTAACAAATGAGCTCCTCAAGGTAAAAAATGGGGTTTGATTTGGTCTAAATTAATTTAAAAGCTATTATCAATACCTAATTATATATATAGATATCCATAATTCGCATTCTAACCGATAGAAATCCATAATTCACATCATAACCGATATAGGATAACACATCGTAACATTACTCACACACCCAATTTGGGTATTGAAACGTCAAAATCGCAATCAATAATATCATCAGAATATTCAAATCGAGAAGAATTAATCTCATAATAACATATCATAACATTACTCACACACCCAATATGGATATTGAAATGTGAAACTCGCAATCGATAATATCATCAGAATATTCAAATCGAGACGAATTAATCTCATAATAACATATCATAACATTACTCACACACCCAATTTGGGTATTGAAACGTCAAAATCGCAATTGATAATATCATCAGAATATTCAAATCGAGACGAATTAATCTCATAATAACATATCATAACATTACTCACACACCCAATTTGGGTATTGAAACGTCAAAATCGCAATCGATAATATCATCAGAATATTCAAATCGAGACGAATTAATCTCATAATAACATATCATAACATTACTCACACACCCAATATAGATATTGAAACGTGAAAATCGCAATCGATAAAATATCATCAGAATGTTCAAATCGAGACGAATTAATCTCATAATAACATATCATAACATTACTCACACACCCAATTTGGATATTGAAACGTGAAAATCACAATCGATGATATCATCAGAATATTCAAATCGAGAAGAATTAATCTCATAATAACATATCAAATATAGATTTAGATATAATTAGTACCAAAAACCAATTCAATGGTTAATTATTTATATTATAGTCGATAGGAAATACAACACAATAAATAATAAATACCATTTGTATATAAAAAATAGAAGTACGTATTAAACTAATAGATAAAAAGCAAATTACTTTTCAATAATATTCGCTACGGATTGCAAATATATAAATTATGATTCTTTATTGGGTATGGGATTTTTAAGAACTAAACAGTACTGACTGAAACATCTCTCACAGGCAATTCAACAAACACTTGGAGATCAAAATAAAGCATCCAAAACAATCATCAATACCCCATTGATACAATTCTTATCCAAATGCAGAATCCGAATCAAAGATTGAAATTAACAAAAAATAATTGAAAATAATTGAAAATAATTGAGAGAGACAAAGAAATGACAAACCATCAGCCATGGCGAAAACAGAGAACCGTCTCCTCCTGGAGTTACGTCCATGGCGGGACACGTTCGACGAGCCCAATCCAATACGAAGACTACCCAAAATCTCGGAATCCAAAGAAAAATCTCGAGGAGGAATACCCAGAAACCGAGAACGATGAGATAGAGGAAGAAGAACGGGTCGTCTCGGCGACCCATTAAGGTTAAAAATCACTGAACCAGAACTCGAACTCATAATTTTCAGAGCATCCGCCATTTTTACCGGTGAAATCTCCGTCAAGATCTCTCCTTCCTTCTTCCTTCTTCTGTCACTTGTCACTCAAATGTTAAAGCTTTCGCTTTGTAAGGCGTGGAGTTGGATTTGCTTCTTAGCCGTAGATAAAATAACATATATATATATGTGTATATATATATATATATAATAATTATTTAATTGTTTAATGGTTTATAAAATAATTTGGTTCGTACGTGAGAATGATGGCTTGCAATGAACCACGTAGTCTAGAACCCAAACACAAACGTAAAACCCTCTTGACGAAATAGAGGTTTAGAAAAATTATTGATCAATATATTTGGATTATGGAAATGATCAAAAAATTAATTAATTAGGATAATGTTCTAGCAAAATAGCTTAACCCTCCAATTTCTTCCGTTGTTACATCTTATTTACTCCGGAACATTATAGATTCGGTTAAATGTGTGTATAACACCAAATGGAGTAATAGTAATAATAATTTAATCAATATAAACTAATTTAACATATATCTTTTGTATATAGTCAAATAAAAATTATACATAGATGTAATGAGTGGCAAACTATAAAATTAATCTACAAAAATTTAATAAAAATATATACATAAAATTTTAATTTTACACTACTAGCCAAATTTTTGGAATTAATGGCAAACAAAAATACTATTATATAATTTATTAAATGAATAATAGAGCATATATAATAATAATAATAATAATAATAATAATAATAATACTAATACTAATAATAATAATAATAATAATAATAATATAATAATAATAATAATAATAATAATAATAATAATAATAATAATAATAATAATAATAAAAATTATGATGGATGATGGATGATGGTGTTTGTGGATCATGATAATGGACCGATATGTGGACATAAATTAGCTTAACCAAAGCCCATTAGTAAAGCCCATTAAGGAAAGCCCACATGAGCCCAAAGTGAGAGTGTTATATGCATTTATATTTATAATATTCAATAAAAACCGACCAACAAGCGGACAAAATGGATAACTTTTTAAAACACTAAGATTGAAAACAAACAAAGAGAGGACCTCCATATAATTTTTTGTTTTATATAATTTCAAGTGAACGTAACTTTGTCTTATCATACCAACATATTCATATATTTGTCAACTCAAATTATTAGAAAGTATTAAAGTACGAATCTTTATAGTTATAATATTTGACCCTTTCATATAATAAAAATTGTGTTATTTAGATTTATTAGAAAATATTATTTTAAATGGATTTAGATCTAATCAATCCAAAAACCATATTAAAATATTATATATATCTAATATTATATACAAATATCTAATATGTAGTAAATTTTATGATTTCAATAAATAAGTAGTACCACATTGGTTATAAAATTAATTAGGGGTGGACAATCCGGATTTCAGAACGGGTTCCTTGGATTCGGTCTGGGTTTAGATTTTTCGGGTTATAAAAAATTGAACCCAAAAAAATCCATTTGGTTTTTGGGACGGGTTCTTCGGGTTTCTGTGCGGGTTCGGGTTGTTTGAGTTTTGAAACATTGAATCCAAAAAACCCGAATTGTATTTGGATTATTTAGATATTTCGGATTGTTCGATTCTTCAGGTTTTTTGGATTATTTAAGTATGGATAATCGAGTTTTAAACGGTAATTCGGGTTTTAAACGTGTGAATGAAGGGAGAGGGAGTTTTGTGCCACGACGCACGGATTAGGGTTAGGGTTTGTTTAGATTTTTTTTTGGGTTCCTCGGGTTATCCCGAACCCGAACCCGGACAGACCCGAACCCATTTGAGTTTTTGGCATTGAACCATATGGAGTTTCTATAAAACCCATATATCTCATGGATTGGGTTATTCGGGTTGGGTCGGTCCAGATAACCCCAAATGTCCACCCCTAATATATATATATATATATATATATATATATCACTACAAGAAAATTAGGTTTTAGAGACTGAAAAATCAGTCCTTAATCCGTCCCTAAACAGGTTTAGGGACGGATTAGGGACGACCAGCGGTAGTCCCCAATCGCGCGACTCTAAATGATATCTGTCCCCAATCCGTTCCTAATTAGGGACGAAAATTTCAGTCCCCAATCTGTCCCAAATTAGGGACGGAAAAAATGGTCCCCAAACAGTCCCTGGATTGGGGACAGGTTGTTTTCGGTCTTTAAAATTTGGAGACGGACCACTGAATCCGTCTCCAAATTTGGAAACGGCAGTCGTCCGTCTCCAAATTTGGAATTCTCCGTTTTGAAATTCCGACAATTCCGGAAATTGACGATAGAAAACGACTCCAACGAGGAGAATAAGCTCGGCGAGAAAGAAGACGGACAAGAGAATCCAGACGTGGCCGGTGTTCTTAGATCGAGTGATCTTAGGGCAGGGACCATCGGCATTGACACACAATCTGGGGTTGCTGAGAAAGCTGTTTCTGTAAATTTTCTTGGCGTAGAGAGAAGGAATCTCACCATAGAGCTGATTATTCGACAGATTCAGGAGGTTGAGCTTCAGATTCTGCAATTCGGGAGGGATTTTCCCGAAAAATCGATTGTTAGAGAGATCGAGGTAGTTGAGAATAAGCAAACTGCCGATTTCACTGGGGATTTCACCGGAAAGATGATTATCGGCGAAATTGAGCTTGTTGAGATTCTTCCAATCGCGGCATGCTCAACTCCCTCAAGTTGAATTGATTCGAGAATTTATAATAATTTGGGGACGGGAGAACAAAATCCGTCTCCAATTGGAGACGTTTGGATAAAATTCGTCTCCAGATTAATTTTCCGAAAAATCATCCTGAAACCGTCCCTAAAATGGTTTTTAAAGTCCTAAATTTAGGGACGGTCCCAAATCCGTCTCCAAATTTAGAGACAGATGACCTGCCCGTCTCCAAATTTGGAGACGGATGACCTGCCCGTCTCCAATTTAGGAACGACTTACTATTCCGTCCCTAATTGGTCCGCATTTAAGGACGGATTAGGCACGACTCTTCTGTACCCAAATTTGGGGACGGATTAGGGACAGATTTCATTTTCCGTCCCTAAACCGTGTATAATCCGTTCCTAAATTTAGAGACGGAATTGTCGGTCCCCAAATTCCGTCCTTAATCTTGAATTTTCTAGTAGTGTGTATATATATATATATATATATATATATATATATATATATATGGTATTAGACAATCCTAAAGTGTTTAGCTAGTTTTTGGAATTAGTTAGGAGAAAACCCATATTTTATATGATATCAGAGCCTAGTTCGTCTCGATTTGAATATATCAATATTGAGCCTCAATTGCGATGTCCACGCTCCAGGACAGAATCTAGGTGTGAGAGGAAGTGTTATGATAAGTTGTTTTAGATTGACTATGATATGAACTTTGGACTCATATATATATGACACTAGACCCTAAAACTCTGGAACTAGCTTTTGGGATTAGTTAGACTCAAACCTATATTTGACAAATAGCAATGAAAAGTAACTATATTAAAGATTGTAGCGAGCACATATAGATCCATAGTACGTATAAATAAATATATAAATATATATACACACGAATTGAATATCTTTTTTAACAAATAGGGAATCAACGTAGTATTTCAACTATGGAATTTGTATGAACATATATATAAAAAAAATATAAAAATACTAAGTGATATATGAATGAATGATCAATATTTTTGGTAGGTGGATGCATATACATTAAGAAGAGCAAGTGCATTACTAATCATACGACCAACTCTAACAATATATTTCCGTACTAATGCTTTAACCTCATTAGTTCTTCTTTCTTCTTCTTCTTCTTCAAAACCATCCATGCAAGTATCTTCATCCGTAAGAGCAGCACTAACCCATGTCCGTACATCCGACATAACCATCTCAAAGCTTGAGTAATTCATCATATTCATCTCTTTAATCGAATCCAAAAGCTCATAGATTGAATCATTCATCTCTTCCATACAATCTTTCATGGCCATCACTTCTTTAGGGTTTAGGGTTTCTTGTCGGTTAAGAAAGATGGATTTGATGAATTTTTGAGTGGATTTAGCCTCTAAAAGACTTAGATTAAGAGATGTAATTGCGAGTTTTTTAGGGTTTGAATCGATTAAAGAAGCAAAAGGGTACAAAGAATTGTAACATAGGGTTTGATAGAGAGTAACGTTACATGAGATTTTGATGTAATCTATATTGGTTTGATTTGAATTTGTGGTTTGGTTTGTGGCTAAAGTGTTTGAGACATGAAGAAGAAAAAGAGTAAGAAGAAATGAAAGAGGAAAGATTGGCCTTTGAGATAAGATTTTCATTTTTTTCTTTTTTTTTTGTCTCTTTTTTTTTCTTTTGCTATTTTGAGACAATGAGATCGTGTGTGTATATATATAATGTGAAAACAGTATATATATATATATATATGTGTGTGTGTACAAAAATATATATCTAAATTTTGGGTGAAAAAATCATTTGTATCATTCGTCCACGACAATTGAAATTAATCCATCACGTGTCCAAAAATCTTATTTGCTTAATAATTACAAAAAAATATCAAATGTTTTGAATGTATAATCTAATTTAAAATTAATTTTTATATATAGATTTGGTTTTATAATATTTATATTGTTATTAAAAATAAATATCAAGACAAATTACACTTTTATTATTGATGAATTTGAATTTAATTTAATTTAAAATTAAACAAAGTCAAATATTATATACATTATATATATAATTAGATTCATATATATTAAGTTTATAATCCGGCAATATATATCAAGCTCTTAAATATATAGCTCTAACGTAATTTATATAATTTGAAGAATAAACCTTATTTAAACAGAAACAGAAACCAGGAGACATACTTATATATGTTATTATTGGAATATATATTGTATTATATTATAATAGAAACAGCCATTAAATAGTGTTTGTTTCAAATGGATCAATATACACATTCAATAAAATCAACGTATTGCATTTAACTAAAACGAAAAAAAAATCATTAATATGATTACATTTGTAATTATAACTCCTTTTTAAGTAATAATTATTAGTCATTTGC
The DNA here is from genome assembly GCA_036759665.1 of Gynandropsis gynandra. Lineage (NCBI taxonomy): Eukaryota > Viridiplantae > Streptophyta > Magnoliopsida > Brassicales > Cleomaceae > Gynandropsis > Gynandropsis gynandra. The sequence continues at coordinate 49,587,984 of CM071865.1, read as the reverse complement.
TAATAAGCATGCTAGCTTGTGAAAGCCCATAATTACGGGATATAACCCGACTTTGGAGACAGCATAATTTCTCCTTAATAATATATGAATATATATATATAATAAATATTACAACTATATATGTGAATAATTAAATTAAGTACTACCTAATATTGTGCCTCAAAATCAGAGGAAATTAAGTACTAGCCTTTGGATAAGTACGACGTTAATTGCAAAACTATATCTGCCCCTTTAAAAAAATGTAAACTTATATTATAATAATTAAGGTAAACTTATATTATAAAGTGATGATATTTGTTATAAAAATTTTATAATTACGATAAAACAGAATATCTCGTAAATAATGACATAAAATCTATGTAAAAAATGATATTATATACTGAAATATAAATTGATAGAAAAATTATATAGATCATTTTATTACCTTTAAAAACTATTTTGTTTATAAAAGTTATGGTATTCACAAAAGATATCGACCAAAAAACATATGTAAAGACTTGAATTCCTTTCCCTCGAATTTTTGTTCTCTTTATTCTATGAATTTAAGGCAAATGAAAATAAATTAACCATGGTTAATTAAATTATAAAAATTTAAATTATTTTTTATCATAGGTTCACAATCCAATTATTATTATTAGTTAACAATTTTTTATGTTTTGGCACTAAAGTATTTATTAATAATAATTATTTTTTGTCGGCGTTTTTTTAATTGATAATGATTATGAATAATTTGAAAATATAAAAGATTCCAACATCAACATCATGATATTGATATTGAACCCACAAAATAAGATAAGACGAAGAAAAGAAACTCACAAGGAACAATGTAAATAAAACTCTATGCCATTGCGTTAATTGGTTGGTATAATGTAATCTCATTTAAATTTAGAACCGCCAAAACAAGCAATGTCTCTTAAATAATTTAACTATTAAATAAGTTTTCGATATCAGTTGAATATATATATTAGGGTTGATTTCAATTGCGGAAACGTGTTTTTATCAACCCGAATAAAGATCTAGTCATGTTTAACGAGAAGTTTTTCGATTATCAATGATAAACGATTTACAGAAACAATTTCGTAATACCTGTCGTTGGACGTGCTACTGTCGGATGCGAGGCTTGATGATGCAAGCCCTTTACGCGTATCCACGCCGAGATCGGGATTGCTTTGATGTGGAAATCGGAAGAACGAAAAACTATTTTTCGTTCTTCACTCTTTTCTTTTCTAACGGCTAGGGTTTCTAGGTTTAGAATTATGTACTGACGAAAACTCGTTTTCCGTATATTTATAATTATTAACCTTTTAATAATTACAAGTTGAATCCATAACTATTCAAATATTACATAAATGGCATGAAACTTTTAATCTCCCACTTGCCTTTACGTAATATCTCAAATAGTCGAAATACATGTATCTCTATACATATATTTGCCTGTACATCTTATGTACTAACCCAAAAGAAAAAATCAAACACAATTATATTCTTCGGTGCTAGCGGATGAATATAACTGTATCCCACATTGATTGTCTAACAATCATAAGCAGATACCGAGACACTCGTATGCGTGTGACCTCGTAGGTTCATCACTAAACTGGTAGTCAATTAGTCTTACTAATTAACTAATTAGGTTGGCGTTCTAGCAACACTCCTCAACGACCAGATAGTGTGAAGTAACATCCTTACTCTGTAGAACCATGGTAGAAGGACAATATTATTATTTCATTCCATCTTTACAGCTCCGGATAATCCTAGGACATGGTCTAACTGTCAAGTCCTAATAGATTATCAACTATGTTTCATGCCTAACATAACTGACTGGTGAATGATCGCAAGAAACTCTTTTCTTCTCTCATTCAAATGCCCTGGCCAAGGTCTTTTCAGTCATTATGTCGCTGACAACATAGAGCTCAAACTCTTTACTCAAACTCTTTATCTAGAGTTGACGGATTTCATCTTGATCAATCACTAACTGCACAAGCATCTAATCATTCCCAATATCCTTTCAACTTACATCCCAAGACATAAAGTGTCCAGAATCAAAGAATGGTAGATAACTTGTCAGTTACCATGTTGATCTCAGGTCTAAGGAAATTATAATATTCCTATCCTTCCAGAGAAATTCCTATTGACAGTTCAATGGTAATGTAACCATTAGGAATTCTCCCAGGGTGAGTTCAATGATCACATCTCTATGTGCATCATCCATACATGTGAATTAGTAAAAGAGATTTACTAATTTCTATCAAATAGAAACCATCACATCCATGTTGAACTATCCGGATTACTAACGTCCAATTAGTTATCCTATGATCAAGAACGATTTAGATTAAGTTTTACCAAAACTTGACTCTCTTTATCATGATCTCTATCATGATGACAAGTTTCTAAACTTAATTATGGACTCTATCATACTAGCTATGAAAATATATATACACATATATATTTACAAATATCATCAAAATGATAAATGCAATTTTATTTATTTATAAGTGTTCAAAATACACGACATAAAATAACTCTCAAATAGTTACAACAGTTGTACTATTCTTAGAACTAATTCCAGCACGTCATGTCTTTCAATTCAATCTTCAACTTGTGCTTGTCAAACTCGTTTGAACCAAGCGCCTTTGTGAGTGGATTTGATGCATTCTCTTTTCCTTCTACCTTCTGGATTTGAACGTCCCACGCTCAACGATTTCCCTTATTAGATGGTACTTCCACATAACATGCTTTGATCTTTTATGAGATCTTGGTTCCTTCGCCTGGGCTATTATCCCGATATTATCACATCATAAAGGAACTGGTTCCTTTATCGAAGGCACCACACCAAGTTCAGTTATGAACTTTCTCACCCAGATCGCTTCCTTAGCAGCTTCGCAAGTCGCTATGTATTCCGCTTCAGTAACCAAATCAGCTACAGTAGCTTGTTTGGAACTTTTCCAACACGCTGCACCCCCATTGAGACAAAAGACATACCCCGATGTCGATCTGCTATCGTCCTTATCGGACATAAAGCTGGCATCCGTGAACCCTTCTAACTCCAAGTTAGAATCTCCATAAACGAGGAATTGGTCTCTAGTCCTTCTTAAGTACTTGAGAATGGTTTTCACCAATTTCTAATGTTCCTCACCGGGATCTGCCTGATACCGACTCGCTACACTTAGCGCGAAGGCTACATCAGGCCTCGTACATGTCTATCGGTAGATAGCCTCTCTTGGAATTTTCCATGTTATACCTCTTCATGATGGTATCAATTGATAAAATCAGATCTAATTACAAAAAGACTTATATACCCCTATACATGTATCCTTTACACGCCCCCTCAAGATGGAGCACCCTCGGTGAGTCCAATCTTGGAACACAAGAGCTGAAATGAAAGTCTCGGGAGAGGCTTCGTGAGAATGTCCGCGAGTTCATCCGCGGCTCGGACATGAGTGACCCGAAGAGTATTCGACTCGACCAGGCCGCGGAAAAAGAGATAGTCTAGCGCCAAGTGCTTCATGCGGGAGTGAAAGATGGGCTTAGCACTGAGGTATGTCGCTCCAATGTTGTCGCAGTAGATGGTAGGTGGTGATGATGACTTGATGCCAATTTCCGATAGTAAAGCAACTACCCATAGAACTTCCACGGACGTGGATGCAATAGAGCGGTATTCAGCCTCGGTAGACGAACGGGAGAGTCTGGTTTGCTTCTTAGACGACCAAGAAATAGGATGCGCACCAAGGAAGAGTAGATACGCCCCGGTAGACTTGAGATCAAGAGAATCTCCAGCCCAATCTGCATCGGTAAAGGCATGTAAGGAAAGGGTGTTCTTGGCGGATAAGAAGATACCTCGATCCTTCGTGCCAACAAGATAACGTAGGACTCTCTTGACGGTTTGCCATTGAACAGAGTCTCCAGCCCAATCTGCATCGGTAAAGGCATGTAAGGAGAGGGTGTTCTTGGCGGATAAGAAGATACCTCGATCCTTCGTGCCAGCAAGATAACGTAGGACTCTCTTGACGGCTTGCCAATGAACATCTGTGGGAGCATGCATGAATTGGGACAGCTTTTTGACAGCGAAGCAACGTCCGGTCGTGTAAGAGATAGATACTGTAGTCCGCCAACAATGGACCGATACTCCGTGGGATTGGAGAGGTAAGTCCCCATGTCAAGTGTCATACGAGATGAGGACGGCATGGGCGTAGGAACCGGCTTTGCTTAATGCATGAGACAACGGTTGAGAAGATCTTGAATGTACTTCCGTTGAGTCAAATGTAGGCCACGAGACGTCCGCGTTGCTTATACCCTGAGAAAGTATGATAAGTCACCCAAGTCCTTGATGGAGAAGCGAGCGGCTAGAGCATCAATGAATTGCTGGACTTTTGATGTGCAATTGCCTGTAACAACAATATCGTCAACATAAACCAGCACATACAATTGTAGCGCGGTTGTGTTGAGAACGAACAAGGAGGTGTCCGCCAAAGAGTTGCTAAAGCCGCGAGCAAGAAGAAATGTGCGAAGTTCCGAATACCAAGCTCTAGGAGCTTGCTTGAGACCATAGATTGCTCGCTGAAGTCTGCACACATGAGTAGGATGATGAGGATCAATGAAACCGGGGGGTTGAGACATGTATACCTCCTCCATGAGACTGTCGAGCTGTCGGAGAGACCATCCACAGGAGACCGCAATGCTCAAGATAACACGGATGGTTGTTGGTTTGACAACCGGGATGAAGGTCTTATGATAATCAATGCTCGGTCTTTGGTGAAACCTCTTTGCAACAAGTCGAGCTTTGAATCGTTCCACGGATCCGTCTTGCTTGTGTTTGATTCGAAACACCCATCTACAACCAACAATATTCTTTGCTTGTGCTGCGGGAACAAGCTGCCACGTTTGGTTGCGATGTAAGGCATGTAACTCAGAGTCCATTGTATCACGCCATCTTGGATCTTTCAAGGCTTGAGTAATATTAGCCGGTTCGCTTTCCATCTGAGCGACAAGAGCAGATCGGTTACTCTTTGAGCGAGTAACCATTGGATGCGAATTTGTGCGAGGACGTTGCTGTGGCACGTCCAAGATAACAAGGTCAGAAGACTGTGAAAACGTTGAGGGCTCAACATGAGGAGGATCCGAAGGTGGAGAGCCAATATCAGAAGATTGCAGCGGTGAAGAATCCGAGCTTAGGGGCTGAATCGGTAACGGAACCATGAGTGGTGGCGAGAAGGATGGTGTAGGGTTGACGCTATTTGAAGAGGTGGCTACCGTGGGTGACTTGGTGGTTTGTGGGAAAAATTTAGTAGGCTCGGAAAAGGGATAGGTAGACTCAATAAAGTGGACATGACGGGATATAAATATGCGTGACCTAAGCGGATCAAGACAAACGTATGCACTTTGAGTGGATGAGTACCCAAGGAAGACAGATGGATCGGATTTAGGTTCTAATTTGTTCGCTGTATAGGGACGTAACCAAGGGTAACATAGACATCCAAAGACACGAAGTTTAGTATAGTTTGGTGGTTGTTGGAAGAGACACTCGTAAGGTGAAGACATACCTAGGGTCGGGAGGCGGTTAATAAGATAAGCCGTCGTACAAAATGCATAAGACCAATAGGTTATGGGCATGGAGGAATGCGTGAGAAGGGATAGACCAGTTTCTACAACATGCCTATGTCGTTTTTCCGATATACCATTGTGTTCGGGAGTATACGGTGGAGATGTGAAATGAGAGATGCCATGAGAGGATAGAAAAGAACGTAAGGCAATGAATTCACCTCCGTTATCCGAATAGAGTGTTGCAATGCGTTTGTCAAATTTGTTTGCAACAAGTGTTTTGAATTGAATGAATGTGTCACGAACTTGGGATTTGGTTTTGAGTGGATACAACCAAGAATAACATGTAAAGTGATCTACAAAAATGACATAATATTTGAAGCAATCAACGGAATAAATCGGAGATGTCCAAACATCGGAAAAGATCACTTCAAGTGGTCGAGAAATGATAAGAGTGGAAGTGGAAAAAGGTAATTTGTGACTTTTATTCCGACAACACGCATTGCAAAACACATAAGTAGAATCCTTAGACAATGGTAAATCGAAAGTCTTGACAACTTTATTCAAAATCAAAGACGACGGATGACCTAAACGGGAATGCCACTCAGACGAAGTGG
>CM071865.1:49489619-49574815 GCA_036759665.1 Gynandropsis gynandra | reverse complement strand
CTCCTGGTAGTCAGGCCGTACCATGTAAACGAGAACCTAGTCAAAAACACCTACGATGAGGGAAAAGCCTAACGATAAATAATTTATCGTTTAAGAACTCAATTATTAATTAAAATTCTTAATTTTAATATGACTTTACATCACATAGTCACCTGGTAGTCAGGTCGTTCCTATCGATATAGACGAGTTTATCCTTCAGCTCATGGTCAGATATCAATTAAGTTTATGTCCCTCGGATAGTTCAGGCGTTTACAAAAACTAATTGATTCCTCCCACTAGACATCTAATTTCATAGACGTATGAATCGAATTCTCGAACTACATGTCTCCTCGTAGTCAGGTCGTACCATGTAAACGAGAATTTATTCAAAACATCTACGGTGAAGGAAAAAACTTAACGATAAACAATTTATCGTCTAAGAATTCAATTATTAATATTTTAAAATTAAAATTCAATTAATTTTAATCTTAATTTTTTTTTAATTTTTTTTCGCCCGTGGATACACGTGCCTGCTCGGGCTCACGCGTCGCACCCGCGTGGGCACACGCTGTCACCCGCTCGGGTAGGAGGCAAACGGGATTAGGGTTTCCGAAACCCTATCGCCACTGCCGCCGCCTAACGGCTGCCCGCTCCGGGGTGGAGGAACCGCTGGCGAAGGGCGCCTCAGTTAGGCCGTCACTCTCCGGCGTCGGGCGACTGCGGAAGGCTGGTCGAGGCGAAGGCGATTTGGGTTTCAAAAAACCCTAACCGCACCGCTCGCCCTTTCCCGCTCGACTGCCGCCGTCCGTCATCGATTGGTGTCGGTTGGTGCACCGTCGGAAGCGTCGTCCTGCCTGGCCGTGAGTCGTCGACCGTTGCGACCCCTCCGACGTCCGACGCCGTCTCTTTCTCCCTTCGATCGCTCGAGTCCTTTGCAAGTTCTATTGCCCGCTCGACGGTTTCTCTTCCCTCGCCCGCGAGGCTGTTTATCGCCCGCGACGGTTTCTCTTCAGCCATGCAGATGAGAGGCTGTGCCGCGCCGGCCCAGCGCCTCGCCGCCCATGTGCCTAAGACCGGCGTCAAACGCGCGGCCGGCTACGATCGCGGTCGTGCGCGGTTCTGGCGATTCGTCTTTGTGCGCGCGAGCGCGCGCGACTTTTACATTTTTCGATTCAATTTTTCACAAAAAAATTCGAAAAACTAATCCTAAACATGCATCCAGAGGCTCTGATACCACTGTAGGGTTGATTTCAATTGCGGAAACATGTTTTTATCAACCCGAATAAAGATCTGGTCATGTTTAACGAGAAGTTTTTCGATTATCAACGATAAACGATTTATAGAAACAATTTCGTAATACCTGTCGTTGAACGTGCTACTGTCGGATGCGAGGCTTGATGATGCAAGCCCTCTACGTGTATCCACGCCGAGATCGAGACTTCTTTGATGTGGAAATCGGAAGAACGAAAAACTATTTCTCGTTCTTCGCTCTTTTCTTTTCTGACGGCTAGGGTTTCTAGGTTTAGAATTATGTACTGACGAAAACTCGTTTCCGTATATTTATAATTATTAACCTTTTAATAATTACAAGTTGAACCCATAACTATTCAAATATTACATAAATGGCATGAAACTTTCAATATATATATATATATATTGTTGGATCCATCCTTAATTAGAGAGTTATTTTTTAAATATTTTTAAAAAAGTGTAGAAATCACTAGAACGTTACGGATTCTAAAGAACTATAGAACTCTCTAGAAGCTTATAGAAAATTGTACAACATTCTAGAATATTCTAGAGATGTGTGGAATTTTTCGGAATATTACGAAAGAGTATGGAAGGATGAAGAAAATGGTAGAAGAGTGTAGAGATTCTTAGAGAGTATGTAACATTCTAGAAAATCAATTTCCATCATTGGATGCAAGTAATCTCCAACATTCATTTGGACGTGAAGTAATATAAACATGGTATGAGTATTCATTTCCAATCATCCTAAAATGTAAAGATCAAAAGAAAAAACATTTAGAATGGCAAGAACTTAAGATAGTATAGATGAAGCTTGTGAAGATTTTCATCCTCAAATTTGAATCATAAAATGTAAGGATCACTTAGAATGAGAAGAACTTAATTAAGAGTGTCTCTTTGTAGAGAAAAGATGAAAATTGGAAATATTTCATCCTCGAGATTAATACAAAAAATTAAGGATCAAGAGAGAAATCATTTAGAGTGGAAAAATTAAGAAAACTTGTTCATATGATAAAAAAAGAAGTTTAAGAAGACTTCATCTTCAAATTTGAGTGAACCGCTGAATATGAATCAGTTTTATAATCTTATTATCATTTTGTATAATAGATGAATCTTCACTTCGACAATTATGCTCTTGCGTTCTCATTTTTACTTTCAATCATAAATATTTATTTTGATTTCATGAAACGGGAAAGCTGTGTATAACACTGTTAAAAATTCAAATTATTAAACGATTTATATATATATTGGTATACTGTTAAACATTTATGCAATTGTTAAATAATTTTTTTCGTAAAAAAAATACGTTAATATTTTTAAATGGATAATCCATTAAAATAATCAAAACACTAAATAACCATAGACTATTTATTTTGTGATAGCAATCCGTTAGATTAAAATTACAAAAAAAAAAATTAAAAAGTGACCCCCTAAATATAATTAATTCGATTCTCTTTATGGTTAATATTATATAATATTAATTCAGTATAAAAAAATTGCCCATCAAGGCATAATAATCATGAAAGTGTAAATCCAAGATCTCCGATCGCACCTGACATAATGATTACATATTACAAAATTGTTACAGTACAATATATTATTTGCTCGAATTTTAATCTCCGTTATTTTTCAGTGTGTAATAAATCTAATTACGTAAATAAATACTCGACATATTTAGTCAATAACACTAATCATACTTATTAATACTTCTCCAAATAAAACAGTTGTTCCGTAGACGTAATTGTATATATATCATTAACATGAATTTCAATCATATATTATATGATTAGTTTTTTTGAAGAAAATGAGAAGATATTTTCTACATTTTTGGATTTAAATCAATCCATTCTAGCCAATAATTCATTTTTTATATATTCATAAGTTTGGGTTGCATTCACGTAACGAAAATACAATTATGAGAATTTTAACAAATATGAATTTTGAATCCAAAAACTAATTTAAGAGTTTAGAATTGTCTAAAATTGTATATAAGTGTCCAAAGTTTATATTTTAATCAATATATATGGGATAACTTATTATAACATTTTTCATAACGTCCAAATTCGATCTTAAAATGTGCACATCACATTTAGGGACTTAATATCGGTATATTCAAATCGGGACGAACCAAACTCTAATATCATGACAAATTATGTGATTACATCTTGAAAGAAATCTAATAAATTTCATTTATTTTATTAATCACGAAAGACTTTCTTATATAGATATAAAATATCAAATGGAAAATGAAATATAATAGAGTAAAATATTCATAAAATCTTCGGAAATATATTCGGTATTCAATAAGATATAGATAATATCTAGATTATCTCGTAGAATATCATCAGAATATTAAGATTCCGGAGAATATTTGCGTATCAATCACACGGATTATATCCGTTAATATCCTCCCTCAAGTTGGAGGGTGCAACTTGTGTACGCCAAATTTGGAAGAAAATGCATAATTTGCCAATAAAACGTCAAATTCTTTTTATCCTAATGTTTTGGTTAACATGTTCGTGAGTTGTAACCTATTGCTCTGATCGTCTGAAGATAAAAAAAAAAGAAGAAAAAAAACAAATCAAAGTTGGGGAAAGTGTAGACGGTCGGGTTGTCGAAGTTTCGGTGTTTTCGTGCCATTGTCTTGGTTCGGTAGTCAGTCGACGGTCAAATAAATCCATCGTAGGTTCGGAACGCCGAAGGATATCGGGATCGGTACACCGGAGGGTATATATTGAGGTTTGGTATGTCGAAGAACGTCGAGATCAGTACACTGGAAGTCGTTGGGATCTGTACACCGAAGGGCATCAGGGTTCGAAACACCGAAAAACGTAAGATTCGAAACGTCGAAAGGTGTCGAGGTTCAAAACGCCTAAAAGGTGTTGCGGATCGAAACGTCAAAGGGACATCAAGTTTGAAACGCCTAAAAGACGTCAGGTTTGGAACGTCAAAAGGGCGATTGTAGTTGTGTTTGCAGTGGGATATAAAATTATTTGTAAAGTTACTCATTAAAATGTATAACGGAATTTATTTTTATATTAACACAAGTTTTAATTTAAACAATTAACTTAGATTTGATATTGATGCGTATACATACAATATAAAATGTGTCCCAATGAAATCATAGGCTTTTGTTTTTAATTTTTCAATCTGTAATCCAATCTTTTATTTCAATTTTTATATTAAGATTGACTTCTTTTCAAATTAAATTTTTTTCCTTTAGTATAAAGAAATAGTTTGAAGTTTTTCTAAATTTATATATTTTGAGATAAAGTTTATTAAAAAAAATTGCAACGTATAAATGCAAAACAATAAATTATGGTTATTCGCATCGCATGGTTACATTTTAATATGTTTATTTTCTAATAATTATTATGTTTATTTATGTTTCCGTAAAATGTGGAATAAAAATTACGTCGTGCTTGAGTTTCTCGACCACAAAGTTCGGTAGATGTCGTTGAAGACAGATGTTGCCTTTCTGATTAATAAACAAGCCGACCAAATAAATGACAAAATTACACCAATTTCAAATTAATTATTCCATTTATTTATTATAGTCCTCACTAAATATAATTAATCAATTCAGTTTGTGCCATTTTCAGATTTGATAACATAAAAAAGGGTTTTGTTAGCTTAATCAGTTTTAATTTAATCAAATATTGCTTCACTGTACATGTTGTAACACTATCGTCTTGGAATTCAGCATCGGAGATTAAAAGTATTCACCATTGCTCCTGATATATGATCACGAATATCGAATTATCTTGTATAAAACTTATTATAATTTCTTTAAAATGTTTATGTTCAGATCCTAATGACAATTTAAATATAATAAAATTCAAAGCAACAGAGTTAAAATGTAGGAATATTTTTATAATTATGTTTTGTCAGATTTATATATATATATACATTATAACCTAAACGAGAGAATGTGAATAACATTTGTTTGAAGTTTTTGATATGATGTCAAAACGTTTTCAGTCATTATCATAAATTTTGTATTGCAACACCGTTTTTTCGTCGTTGTGCTTCTGTTGTTGGTGTAGTAGTTTATTGTCGAAATTCTGATCTATTGATTGTCGGATTTCATCTTTTTTTTCATCTATTTTGGTGTTGTTCTTTCTCATCATATTTGGAGTTGGATCTATTGGTTATCCGGTGTTGGAAGTGTTGGTCATCCGGCATTGGAATTGTTGGTCGTTCGATGCCAGTCCATTACATTTCTGGTCATCGAAACCCGACGCAGATCAAAGTCTCGATGTTTCGTTGTGCTCCTCGTTGCGGATGTGCTCCCTGTCTCGAGCCCAAGCCTCATCTCTTTCTCAGTCGTACAGCTTCGCAGAATCTGTTCTACAACCTTTGTTGTCTTCCGTCGGATATGTAGGCTCATCGCACTCCTCGGATCTGTCTGTGCCCTCATTAGATCTATATGTGCGCTCCTCGGTCTCTGACGTTCCTCTTTGATCTTCTTCTTTCCGGCGATTTCAAATAAAAAAATGATCTTTTTGTCGGTACTTCTCTTTTGATCGGCATATATTCTCTCTCTCTGAAATAATCTCTCCTATTCGCCGATTCTTTTTCTTCCGACAATTCTTCTTCTTTTCGGCGATTGTTCTGCAGCTCTTCTCTGCAAATCCGTTTCATGTCTAGCGGACTCTTTCCGGGCTTTGATGATTGGGAAGTATTTTTTTTACAATCTAAACCACATTTTTTTTAATTGCCAATTGAGCATTATGTTTGGATTTCTATAGTTCTATTACTACTTATTTTTTTTCTTTTACTATGTAGGTAATCATTTTTCGTAGCAATGCTAAGTCAATGTCACATGTGAACTATCATGGTTCATCTATTACTCTCCAAGATGAGAGTATTCAATTCATACTCCTCATCATACTCTTCATCTTGAGGGGAATATTAAATATCATATTGATATTTTTTATTTATTTTTTTAATCATTTTTTTTTTCTTCTTTCTTTCATTCTTTCTTTGTTTTCTTTCTTTCATTTTCTTCTATCTTTAATTCATCTTGAATTATTTAATTCTTTATCTTGAGTATTTGTATATTATAAATACACATTACAATATATGTATTTTTTAATCAATCACATCTAATCAAATCAATAAAATTATTCTTTTTCTTTTTTCTAATAATCATTTCCAATATTATATATCATATTTTCTATTTTTTGGTTCAGTAGAAAGGAGATATATAATGGTGTGATTTCGGTTTCAATATGATTTTTCTTTAAATGATCTAAATTTCAAATGGTAAATCATTGGTGTTAAATTTTTTTGTGTGGAAAAAATTAGTGATATTTAAGTAGATTAGGTAGTTTTCCAATAATTATGTTAAGTACATTGTTTTTGTCTTGAGTCAGGTAGGCATCTATCAAGACTTCTGTATTTTTGTCGAAGCTATTCCAAATTTAATTTATTGATTATCTATTTAACAATTGCATAATATTATAATTCAACATAATATTATATATATATATAATATGAATACGCAAAATGAGCCTACCATAGAAGCATTACATATACATATTTATTTATTTAGTTTCGAAGAAAATATAAAAATATATATATTTCAAAGAAATCATAGATGTTAATAAATATTCATATTTTCATTTGTATAAATTATCTATAACAATCAACCACGATAGAGTTAAATAAACTATATTTGCATAAATTATAAACAATAATTATATTTTCTTACATCTATTGCAAAAATCATTTTTTTTGGACTTTTATCTTTCTGAAAATATAAATATTCTAATATTTTTTATAAGCGTTTACAAAATTCTAATTCCTTTGCACAAACTTTAATTTATATTTTCCTGTCACACAAAAAAGTCCATTTTACAAAAAATTAGTTTAAATACTATTGTTTTACATTACAATCTATATATTTAAATCATCCTTAATTTGACAATTTCGACGTAATTCTAAACCGCTAAATATTTTCCAATTTGTTCGCTAGCCTCTTCCTGTGTGTATAAACATGTTTTAACATTATTATATTATAAATGACTCATAATTTCATATCCTTATTTATATTTCAAATGATTATGATTTAAAACTATATCTCTAAAGATTTGTTCGCATAAAAGGAAAGCGCAAAGTTTTTAAATTTCACACATATTAAAAAAAGTTAATAAACATATAATTTTAATATAATATATATTATTTATTTTCTCAAATAATCGAAATCTTATTAAGATTGTGTTCTGGCTAGCTTTGAGATAAAGTTGGCTGTAGGGTTTTAAATAAAACATAATATTTTTAAGAGAATATACGTTTTTCATTTTTTTTCTTTTCTGATTCGATACTATTTTGTTAGAAAAATGTAAATCAATATGAACATGTCATTATAGTATGAGATGGAAATGTGGATTATTTTCATTATTTGTAATTTAAACAATATTTAAAAAATGAACCGCTATATCATCATAAGACATTTATAATGAGAAGAAGCATATTATAAAATAAATTAATTTGAATTAGTCTTGAAGAATACAAATAAAACCATACATTACACACATTTTTTTAAATAATAACAAGAATAACAAAAACATATTTACCCTTTATTATAATTAAAAAAACATTTCTTGGCACAAACAACATCAAAACCTAATTAATAAAACCTTCATCTATTTAGGACTTGATTGGCAGCGATTGGCGATATTTTGTTTTATTTTGTCTACATAGTGGAAACACTACGTTTGTGAACGACTACGACTAGAAACGAATGATAGAAAACTATTTTGATTGCGTTTTAAACAAAATTACCAAAATAGATAATTATTAATAAGAGAATTTATTTAAATTTGGTTGTTTAGGTGAATATTTTTTAATTATAATTTTCAAATATTTTAAATAAATTTAAATATTTAAATATTATAAAATATTTAAATATATCATACATATGTATATATACGATTAATATAAATTATAATAAAAACTTAAAATAATTTTATCAAAATATAATCAAATATTTTCATATACGCGTATATATATACATATTTATATATTTTTACGTTAATATAAACTATAACAAATCATTAAAACAAAATTTAAAATACATATTAATATTTTTATATAAAAACAAAATTTGAAGGGTATCTTCATAATTTTATTAAAAATGTACCGAAAAGCAAACGTAACGCAACATAATTCCGGATTTTTAAATTCTACGTTTCGCCGCGTTTGCAGACGACTGCGACCCTCCAATCGGTTTTAATGTCGTACACAGTCGCAAGAAAACGCAGTCGCCGCATTTGCAGGCGACTGAGACTCCACGAGTCAGGGCCCTAATCTATACCGTCAAGTACTTAAGTACTGAACCACGAATACTCTCCATGTACTCTGCAGCTTGTTTCTGCAAAATTTACAGTTTTAGTGACCAATGTTATTGCTTTACATATTTATATGAGAGGTAATTATACGAATTAGAGGGAAAATCAAAGAAAAACAAGAGATCAAATTAAACCCGACGCTAATTTATGCAAGAGATTTCAATTAAAAACAATAGCAATTAGAATATAAATCATTGATTCATATATATAATATTGAATAACATAAACTCTAAAACTATTTTTGGATTGAGTTAAACCAAACTCGTTGAGTTAATTTAGGTTTGAAATATTCCGATGTTATATCTCCGATTGTGATGTACATGCTTTACGACTGAGTTTAAAACGTGAAAGGAAGTGTTATATTGTATTGTACCACATTGACATATGAATCATAAACTCATATATATGATTCATTTTGATTTGAATATTCCGATGTTGGACCTCAGATTGTGATAAATATGCTTTAAGAACGAGTGTGGACATGAATCATATACTAAGACATGAACTAATGCTATATTGTGTCGTCCCACATTAGCTAATATATGACTCGGTGTTATATTGTGTCGTTCCACATTGGTTAAGATATGAATCATTAGAGTCTATACATGTTTCAGTGTTATGTTGTGTTATCCCACATTGGTTAAAACATTAATCATTGACTCAAAATACCCGAAAAATCTGTCTTCAGCAAAAACTTGTCCCAAACCCGAGAAAAAAAAATACTCGATTCCGTGGGTTCGGGTAATTAAATTATTAAACCTACAAGTTCAGGTTCAGGTTTTTTAACCTCGCAAACGGATACTCGAGTATATATAGTAATATACAAAAATGTCCTTAACTTTTATGATAATTATAAAAAAAAAACACATTATTATTAGGCTTGGTGTGGGTCGGGTACTCGTACCCGAACCAATATATGTGTTATGATAAATTGTACCACATCGATTAGAACATAAACTTTGGACTCATATATATGATACTAGACAACGCTAAACTCTTGAGCTAGTTTTTAGGATTAGTTAGGTCCAAGTCCATATTTGACATGTTATCAGAGATTGGTTTGTCCCGCTTTGAATATACCGATGTTGGGGCCTCCCAATTGCAATGTCCACGCTCCAGGACCGAAACTGGGTGTGAGGGGAAGTGTTATGATGTCCAGGCTCGATCATGGAGCGTGTACATTGCAATCGGGGGCCCAACATCAGTATATTCAAATTGCGCGAACCTACCTCTGATACCATGTTAAATATGGGTCTGCTTCTAGCTAATTCCAAAAGCTAGTTCAAGAATTTAGGATTGTCCAATACCATATATAGGAGTCCAAAGTTTACGTTCTAACCATGTGGGAAAATTTATCATAACATTCCCCCTCACGCCCAAGCTCGGTCTTAGAGCGTGGACATCGTAATAGTACATAAACTTTAGACTCATATATATGGTATTGAACAACCCTAAACTCTTAAATTAGCTTTTGGGATAAGTTAGGTCCAAACCCATATCTGACAATATGCTTGAATACTAAAAAATTAATTTGGGTTCGGAGACTCGTAGGTATCTTGCTTATTGTTCGAGTACTCAAACCTCGGGTAGCCGCGTCTCACAAGTTCAAGTTTGGGTATAAAATCAATTACTCGTTCGGATACCCTCAAAAATCCGGATACCCGATCCATGCTCACCCCTACTTTAGACCTATACCCATTTGACAAGAATCATTCATTTCAGTTTAGAATAAGCATCGGGTGATCATTTTTCCCCTCAATCAGGCTCACCTGGTTGGTCTTATGTGCATTTGCGATGTTTTCGTCGAGGAGTGCCAACAAAGATCTATTCAACTCATTCTTCTCGACCATATCCAACAACTACAAAGATAGAACACTCTCTAAGGATCATATCAAATGTGTATATGCTCGATAAGCATATGAGAATCGCTTACCGTTGCTTTTACATCATTCGCGGTTAAGATCTTGGTTAGATTGTTCTTAGCCATTATAAGTTCATTTTGCATTTTGTCATAGGCCTCTACAAAAGATCAAAATGGTGATGAAACCCGAAAGCTAGAAGCATGAATGGTAAACCCGAGACCTTAAGATCAAAATGCCCGCAAACCTATTCCCTCTTCTAAGGCCTTCTGAAGCGCTTCGAGCTCAATCAACCTATCTTCCATATCCTACCAAAATCGCCCCGATAAGTCTTTAGCCGTTTCTTCTCATTTCGATTTCATAATTTACGTAAAAAAGCAAAGATAGTAATACCTCAGTCTTTGAAACTGCAAACCTCAGCTGCCCTATTTCGAGACGTATTTTCGAGAAGAATTCATCGTCTAACCTGAACAATACATTCATCCCCCGAGCTAAGGTACATCAAAAGTGATAAAATTCTATCTTTTTTACCTCAATTTCAATTAAAATCTTCAAGCTTTAACATATCAAAATCTTTACTACTTGATCGATGAATCCAAATATCAATACATCTTCTAAGAGACATTTCATCGAACAGTTGGTATGCACATTAACGTAACTAATTCATACTGACCTTTGCCGTAACCTTGCGATCTCAAATTCAATCTCTTGAGCTTCTGTATCTAAAAAGTACTCTATTAGCTCCGCTGCAGTGTTTGGTATAACCCTAGACTGATGAACAAAACCCACCAAACCCACCAAAATCAATACAAAAATTAAATGAAATTACAATGAAAATCTGCAAAATTCGAGAAAAAATGGCGAATCAAATCCATAGAAACTTAAAGACAGATCAGATCCTTTTTACTTGTCGAAGAGCTTGACGACGCTCTTTCTCTTTTTGGATTTGTCTCTGAAATGCTTCTTTGGCCTCGACGTCTCTCTCTAGCCGTCTCTTGAACTCAAGACGAGCGATGTGTCCCGTCTGCGGCGGCCCGAATAAGCCTTTGGGATCCTTCCTTGGACCAAGAACAACAACAATTTAAGAAAGTTTTACACCGATCGAGTAATGAATTCAAGCTCTTAAACGAGAAGGGTTATTTACCCAGACACAGGAGATTCTCCGCCGTGTAAAATGACTGGGAATTGTACGGACGGAGGAGCTAGGAGCGATGCCGATGGAGAGAGCAGCCATGGATGGATTTTCTGTGAGCTCTGACGTTATCTGTTGTTTTTCCTTTTAGAGGCGTTATCTGTTTCTTTGTGGCGGGAGAAATCGTGGCCGTTGGATATAATCAATATATTGGACCAAAGCTTGTATTTTTACTGCAAGATTTTTATATTTTTTATTTTGATAAATCATTATATCGGGTTTATTTCAAAAATAACTGTCATAATACTATTTTGATATCAAATTTACTCTTTTCAAAAAAAATACAATTTCAATTTTATCTTTATAATATTAAAATTCTCAAATTATCCTTGCGATTTATGAAACCTGAAATCTCTCGAAATCGTTCGATAACGTTTGAAATCGTCTGAAATCGCTCGAAAATGCTTGAAATCGTTCGAAAAATACTCGAAATCGGTTAAAACGCTCGAAATCGTTCGAAAATCGCCTATCACTATTTTTATTTCTTAACTTTGAACTTTAGGGCAACTTCAAAAATTTCAAATTGTATATGTCTTTACAAACAAAAAATAAAGACAAATTTATCTTTTCTCCAATATTTTTTTTTCATTAACTTTTCAAGAACATGCGTGAAATCGTATGACATTACAAGGTTATCTCTGATATTATGTTTATTATATCTAATAATATTAAAATAAATCAATTGAAAAAAAATATTGGAATGAACTATTATTAAAATTAAAAGGTTTTGTTCTTAAGTAAATGCATGTAAAGAAAAAATTCAAACATACAATTCATTTGGAAGGCAATGCAAATTAAGTACCAAAAGTTTTTTATTATATTTTCTACAAAATACTTATAAAACTTTATAATCCAAGTGTGAATTTTTCCATTAAAATTGTTACCCTGAAAAATTAACTTGTGATTGCTAATGAGTTTTAAAAGCTATATCAGTTAATTTCAAAACTAAATATCATCGGAGAAAATAAAGATGACGGAAGAAATAAAAATGTCGTTAAAACAAATCGTTGATATAATTAATAGTAAAGAAAAAATTATATCTATGAAAGAAAATATCTTGATTAATTTATATCTTTTGAAAAAAAAAGATAGAATAAAAAAAATTATTATCGACAATAATTTAATATATGACACAACACATAAATTTTTCGTATTCTCCCATTTTCGAATATGTGATATAAAATAAACATTCATCGTACTATTGATGCATGAATAACTCTATCCAATCCACTGAATATTTTAAATCTAAGACTAGTACCACAGCAACACACCGAGTCCATAATATTCTAGCTCGGGTATACATCCACAAAGTCCAAAGGATCTCAGCACACTGACGATCTCGTAAGGTCACAATAAACCCAACCATCTTTACAAACAACGTTCTGTTACTCGAAATGTTACCACAATCTAACACGGTACGCCGTTGGCCGATCAACTGATTTGACTAAATACAATGTTCACTCGCTCAAAAGGTTACCAGAACTCCAACAGGATACGACATTGGTAGATCCACTGATCTTACTAAAAATACGATGCTCTGTGGCTCGAAAGATTATCACAACCCCAACACGGTACCTCGATAGATCCAATGATGTAACTGAATATAACGCTTTGTCTCTCGAAAGGTTATCATAAACCCAGCACGGTACGACGTCGAGCCTTGATCTAAGTGTCGTAGTACTAACATCGTCGACCTATCTGATATTCCTCACATGACAACTCTCATCGATACGTTCGTATACATATTCTTTTGAAGGTTTGAGTGTGAAATCACTCGATCGAGTACACGAGACAAGATATTCACTTGATTCTAGCACCAACCCAATAATATCGACATTTTTCGACCCGACACTTGGTCAAGTGTCAATTGTTCAGATCATTTCTAACCACTTTAAAATCAACTCATATAGATGTCATCAATCATCATACGACGATTCTAGACTTCGTTTTATTCTTCACCGGTATGTCTCACTTTTCCCTTATGAATTTTCTAAATCAACATCAAAACCAAATTTTGATAGGAAATATCATCACCTTAATTTTCCATGATGATTTGACGCAACAACAATACAAATCAATTTTTCTATATTATGGATCCATTTAATTATCAATATAGATAATATAAATCTTCAAATTGAAAAAATAATCACAAAAAGATGTTTAGAGATTTACCATAATCTCAATTAAAATTAACCCACATATATACACGACAAAAATTTGTCAAATTATTCTTCAATTTCTTATTTTTTTCATTTTTTTCTCCTTTCTTCTTCTCTCATTTCTACTCGTTTCTGCGGTTGTTATTCTTCTTTTCTTTTCTTTTTCAATTAACCTTAAATATATATATATATATATATATGTTAATATTAGTTTTGATGGACTTTATTATTCCATTTGGATTTTTAATGAGACAGTATTGCATATCAATGATTGTGTTTATGTAATCTTTTTCTTTCACTATAAATTTTTCCAATAGATTTTACGTATAAAATTTCATTGATGCATATGTTTATCAATATATTATAAAAATTCAAGAGGAGTGTTGAAAACTAAATATCTAAAACTATTGTCTAAAATGTAACATGTAATTTATTAATATATCAATATATAATACATAAAATTTATATCTTGTATATTTTTATAAAATGTAACATTTAATTTATTTATTTTATTTTTATATAAAAATACAGTTTTTATAAATAAGTATATGTTTTCTTGTATATCCAAAATAATGAACACTTGAATAAAATTTTGTGTTCTCTTTACTTTTTCCTAATATTTTTTTCATATTTATTTATTCAAATTATAATAATATCATTTTATATATATTATTATTTTCAAAAAACAAGCATTTCTTGAAACTCTGAAGAGATAAATGCAGTATTTTTTAATCTCTTTTAACAAAAATATATCAAGAAAAGAAAAAAAAGGCTCATCGTAACAAAAGCCCATTAACGACGTTAAACAGGCATTTACCCATACCACCTAGGCCCTGACCAAGTGAGGGATATATTTGTAAATATAAAATTAATTTTTAATTGTAATTCTAAAATATTAAGATAATTTAAATATAAAAGTAAGAAAAAAATTAATTTTTATATTGCAAAATAAAATTATGTACAGACTTTCGCTAATAATACTAATTATTTTTCTTTTTTATTTTTTGAGAACAATGATAGTTTTAATGGAATTAATAATAAACATTTTATATCATGATTAATTTAATGGATGAATATATACTATAAAACTATTTTTTATCTAATTTTGAATATTTACATTTACTTTCAAGAAAGTATTTACATAAATTGGAGTTTGAACCACAAAAATGTGATCAAACGTAATATTATAAATTTTATCTTAAAATGTTTAAACTAAAAATGATACAATTAATCAATAGACAGTAACAAATTTAGATATTTATTTTAAAAATATTTAATTAATCAATAGACAGTAACACCTATTAATTTGTCTAAAATATTAAACAAATAAATATTTGCATTTAAAGGTGAAACAGTGCCTGACTGTGTTTGGTCCTCTCCTATAAGCCTAAACTCTGACCAAACTCTTCAGAACACGACAAATCCTCTCGTCTTCCCCTTTTGCTGCTAAACTCTCTCTTAATAGATAAATAAATAAAAATAATTTCCATTTAACTATTAATACACCATCATATTTTTTTTACTAAACTTAGCTGTAATTTTTTTTATATATGAACATATATTTATCAATTCGTTTTACAGCAATTTAGACAGTATTATTTTGGTTATTATAGATTGAACATAATTAATCTTTAAAATTACTTCAAAGATTTAGCATTATCCAATATTATAACACTTTCTTCACATAGATATTCGGTCTTAGAGATAAACACAATCGAGATCCAATATCAATATAATAAAATGAGAACGAATTTGATTCTAATATCATATCAATATAAATTTAGATTTAACTAATTTAAAAAATTAGCTATAAAATTTAGAATTATCCAACATCATATATACGAGATCAAAATCCATTTCTTTAGATGATATAAGATAATACATCTATTAAAAAAATTTAATAATAATTATTGTTATTTAAATATTTATATCTCCTCTTCTGAATTCCGATATAAATTAATAATAATAATTGTTATTTAAATATTTAAAAGGGTCCAATTTGATATGCCAAATTGTTACTAAAGTATCATAATTAGAAAGAAAAGAAGAAAAAAGGTCAGGAATCCTAAATACCCATGTCATAAGATTGGGAGATATCATGCCCCCCAAAAATAAAAAATAAATATTATAAGTATATTATTGTGTGTATTAAGAGAGATATAAAATAATAAATAATAAAAAAAAATATAAATATCCGAAAAAGATTGTTGATGTGCCACACTAACCACTAAGCCTCTCTCTCTCTATCTCTCTCACAAGAGAAATCTCCCTCTCTCTCTCTCTCTCTCTCTCTCACTCATGATCAGATTTCATTTCTATGTATACATATATATACACAAGTGAATGTGTATGTGTATGTATATGTTTATATCGATGGAACAATGATCCGACCATGAATCTCGTATCTTACTGAGGTTGTTTTTTTTTTTCCTTTTTTCGTGTTTGGTTGGTCTCTCAGATCTGTTCGTCAAACTTAACGATGGAATGCTTCAGGCTTCATGTTTGGGTAAAATTCCTCTTTTTTTATTCTCTCTAATAAAATAAAATAAAAATTCGATTAGGTTTCTTTTTTTTATATAAATATTAAATACAGATGCGGTACTATGTTTGTTGTTCTTCTTTTTTTTCTGTATTTATTTTTTATGTGTTTCTTCCCCTTATAGAAAGTAATTTATACTTGTTCATACGTGAATATATATATATATATGTGTATATATATATATATATGTTTTCGATTATATGTAGAAATGTGGTGAAAGAAGGATCAATGGAATCTCGTATTAAGTAAAGATAATTTGCATGCTTGGATAATATCGAAATTTTCGATTTTTTTCATTTTGGGGTTTCATTAAATGGCTAATTTAGAAGGTTTTTGCATTGAAAATCACATTTATATTGTTTTTAGATTGGAATAAAAGGTCGGATCCTTGTTATATCATTATAGATTTGGGGTTAATTTTGTCTGTAAATTTGGTATAATCCTAAGTATTTGTGTTTGTTAATAGCATAAAGTGAAATAATGATATTCAACATTCTTGAATTTTGATCAAGAACTTGCCTAAAACAGCTAATCCTCAAGAGGATTTTAGTTTTGTAAGATAAAGCTAAATATTCGATTATGGCGATTTTTTCGTTCTTCATTTGGGTTAGAAGTGAATTTATATTCGAATATGGCGAATTGTTCATTGATCTTTTGGTTTAGAAGTGAATTTGCATTCGAATATGTCGATTTCTACGTTCTTCTTTTGGTTTAAAAGTGAATTTTGATTCGAATATGGCGATTTCTTCGTTCTTCCTTTGGTTTAGAAGTGAATTTGCATTCGAATATGACGATTTCTTCGTTCTTCCTTTGGTTTAGAAGTGAATTTTTGTTTAATGAGTTGTGTAATTGTTGAACTACAAAATTCTAATGTTTGGTCACAATTGTGGTTCGATATTCACTAGCTACGGTTAGTTGAAATCAAGCTCGGTGATTTTTTAAGAGATTTTTCGACATTCATGATTTGGGAGCTATGAGAAATCCCCCATTGAAAAGAGAAAATCATATAGTACAATATATAAAGAGCATGAACCAATTCGTTCATTATAAATTGGTTTTGAAACTCAGTTATCTCATCATGGTATCAGAGCCAATTTGAACGAGATTTGGTGAAGATGAAGGGACGAATTAGGAAACTCGTATTGAAATGGGAATAGAAGATACGTGTCAATACGTTCATTATCAATTGGTTTTGAACCAAGTTATCTTATCATGGTATCTGAGCCAAATTGATTGCGATTTGGTGAAGATGAAGGGCGAATTAGTAAATCTCACATTGAAATGAGAATAGAAGATATGTGTCAATATGTTCATTATCAATCGGTTTTGAACCAAGTTATCTCATCATGGTATCAGAGCCAATTTGACCACAATTCGGTGAATATGTAGGGGCGAATCAGTAAATCTCACATTGAAATGAGAATAGAAGATATGTGACAATCCGTTAATTATCAATTGGTTTTGAACCAAGTTATCTCATCATGGTATCAGAGCCAATTTGATCACCATCTGGTGAAGATGAAGGGGCGAATTAGTAAATCTTTCAACACATTGAAATGAGAATAGAAGATATGTGTCAATTTATTCATTGTCAATTGGTTTTACGACATGAACTTCAACATATATGTTGTTATTAGATGGTCGATTTTGTGTTTTTAGGCATATCAATGGCGTCGCTACCATTAGTTCTTCTGTTTGTGTTACTCTTCATCTTTACATTGTTTGGTTTGAATTTTGGATTTACGCGTTAAAAATGTTCCTTGTGATAGTTCGATTTCAAATGTGATATTTCCTTGTGATAGTTCGATTGGGATCGATCGTGACATAAGCTCGGACTTTACAAGATGTATTTCCATGGTTTTTCAAAGGATCGGTTGCTTTTTCACAACGAGATTGATCTCAACTACGAGCAGAAACCCATCATTATGGTTACTCTATTCGGTAGACAGGTATAATGTTTCTTTTTCCGTAAATTCGTTAAAAACTTTTTGATTATGAGTACATTTTGATCCCTTTAGGAAGACGTTAAAGCTCGGTGTTCATATATGGCAAGTGATATATCTATCTAGTATGGTGTATTGAATATATGACAAAGGTGGAGTGTTAGAAGTATTTCTATTGATCGGTCATGTCATATAGGCCCGAGTCGGACATCTAATTGCTTAGATTTGAATTATCCAGAGGATGCCTTATATATTAATATTACATAAAAAAAAATGGGCAATAAAACTTATTTCTCGAATAGGGTCCCAAATAACGAGAGATATGTAAAAAGTAGGTCAGATTTCGCCTATTCCTAATCCTAAATGGAATATAACGACGTAGGGATCACTATGTAAACATCGTATCTATTTATATACGCTCGAACAACCCCTTCTCATAATGAGAATGTATATAATCTTATTCCGATTTGGTCCGGTATGGAATGAACTTATAATCTATATATTTAAAATGAAATGACGATATTTCTTCGATCTTCCTTTTCCTTTCCGTTCATCTTCTTGAGAAAATGTATCATCATACTTTAATTTTCAGGTATTTCCGACGCAATCTATAGATGAACAGCCACTTAGAAATACGAAGAACGATATTGATCTTCGCCTTCCTGCTAACGAGAGCGTTGAAAATGACAAATTCGGCAGCGTTGAACGTTCCTCGGGGATTGAATCCGTTGTAAAAGAAGCATCAACGACGAATTGGCTAATCAAGAAAAACCCGATAATCGTAATCGATTTAGAAGAACCTCCTTTGTTTGTTTCGCAGAAAGATACGGAACCTTTAGATGATGATAGATGCTGTAAAAAGCAAGGATTTTCAGACAAAGGTATGATCTTTTACGGGTTTTTTCGTGTCTCGTTCTTACATTTATATCAAACTAAAATCGTTGTCTGAATTTTATGTTTTAGGATATAGGAGTAACAATACCGAAAACGCAACGATTCCACGACTTTTGGATCTAAACGAAGCCCCTCTCGATGATCCATGTCCTGATCGTCATTACTTCTTACAAGATTTGAACTGCCCTTATACTGATGATCCAACACCGAGCAGCGATCAAAGCGGGATTGAATATCCTACGCCATTTTGCTCTCCGCATAGTCAAAATGTTCTTGATAAAGACGGTACAGCATCGCCCGCTTCATATACTTCGTGTTGTACCTCTGAAAACAACTCAAGAATCAAATCGAGAAGTTCCGTTCTTCAGACAGCCGTACCCTCTTGTCGTGCTCGACTTGAATATCCTGAAACAGAAGTCTTTCCGAGTGAGACAACGAATGAATGCTGTAATGAAGAAGATTCGTACGAAATGAGTTCGATTATTCAAATGGCAGCCGAATCGTTAGTTCATATCTCAAGTCAACATCAAGATTTGCCATCCAAACCCGAGTCACGAGCTAACGGGTCATCTCAAGACAGAGACTTTTCATCCAAACCCGAGTCACGAGCTAACGGGTCATCTCAAGACAGAGGCTTTTCATCCAAACCCGAGTCACGAGCTAACGGGTCATCTCAAGACAGAGCCTTTTCATCGAAACGAATGTCGGGTAATGCAAAGCCGACATCTTCTTACGATTCGTATGAATTACTGACATTGGAACTAACCGAAACTAGCCATGAAGACAATTGTGTGTCATCAAAGGCCTTAGATGAACTAAACATTACAGGGGAAAACAAAGAACTTAGACTCAAGTTGAGACGCGGAAGGAGAATGAAGAACTTTCAAAAAGAGATACTCCCGAGCCTAGTATCGCTCTCTAGGCACGAGATACGCGAAGATATAAACGTCTTGGAGGCGGTTTTGAGGTCAAGGGAGTACAAGAAAATGCAGGGAAAGATAGGAAATGACAAATGCGAGGCAAACTCGAGAAAGAGACGGTCGGGACAAAGGTATGTAGGTAGAAGAAGGAGAAGATCCGAGTGATTGAAAACTCGAGTTTTATTATTGTAACGAATGTCACCTTTGGAAAACGCTCGAAAACGCTGGTGTTTACGGCGTTATTGGTATATCATTTGTGAGGTTATTTTGAAAGACATTTGATAGGAGTCTTTGATTTATATGACCTTCAAACTTTCATTGGCTTTTTGTGTAGATTCTTCCTTCATTTAAACCCTTTTGGTTATTTTTGGCATTTTGATCCTTTAGGGGTTTAGGGTTTGTCATGTTTTTTTTTTTTCGGACGAGAATCATCAAATTTTTAATGTTTTTGGAATGTCGACAAAATTAGGTATGTAAAATAAGTTGTTAGGTTCACAAGTCATTTTAACTTGAATTTAGATGAAATAAGTTGAATATTTTCAAGTCGTTTTAAAACGAGTTATTGAACCGATACGAAAATATATTAATTTATTTATTTTTTTGTGCGGAAGAGAATCATCAAATTTTGGATGTTTTTAGAATGTCAAAACTTTTCTATAACAAAATTAGGCATGTAAAATAAGTTCTTAGGTTCGCGAGTCATTTTTAAATTGAATTTAGATGAATTAAGTCGAATATTTTCGTATCGTTTAAAAGAAGAACCGTTGAACTGAGAAGAAAATATATTAGAGTTTAGAAAAACTAACTCAAAAAATAACGATTTATTTGTGAGATGCTTTGAAAACCATCTCACAAAATAAATTAAATGATTTAATTTTACTCGTAAACCAATTCGTTTTTTAATATTTAAAGCAGATTAAATTGAGTTTGAGATTTTCCGCTAAACCAATTCTTGTAAACATAACCAAATTGTTCGTTTTACACCCTTAAACATAATTTGTAAATGTGAAAGGGTTTTGATTGAAGATTATGAGTACACATAATTTACTTTTATACTAAGTTAATTTAAAATGTAATTTAAATTCACTGATTTTTGTACTGTTTTATGTACATATAAATTTAAAATTATTTGTTTTGCTAATAAATTAATTGTTCGGCCTTGTGGGCTTGTAATATTTATGAGCCTTATAAGCCTTGTAGAAAACAAATTTAGAAGAAAATCAAAATAAATAAATTCTAAACTTGTATTTTATAAAATTTGAACAAAATTAATCAAAATATCAATGATTTCTATAATTCAAATGGTAATTAAATAATTAAATATTTTGAAACAAATATTTGCATCCGTCATAAAGAATTATCAAATATGACAACACTCAATAATATTATAAATTATAAAAAAAAGTATATAGTTGGAATATACAGAATTTTTTAATTTGTAACCGGCCCATATAATGAAATGAATATTTGGATCTGATATTTTCACTCGATTTCAGATTAGTTTTGGTTATTTGGTTTGGTACGTTCAAATATTTTGATATTATATTTATGAATGGGAGATTGTATATATCATATAATATATTCATAAATATATGGTAAGTATAATATCCACTTTGAGAAATCCAAGTAACTGAATTTTCAATCTAATTTCAATTCCAAGTCATTTTTCTTTTACTTTTGTATTTAAGGAAATAAATGTGAAGAAAAAAAATCCAACAGATAAAAAATTGAATGTGTAATAAAATCCATTTATGACATGTTTTATATTGACAAGACTGGTTGGTCAAAATGATATTAATTACCATTTATCAACTCAATTTTCCTACAAATAAATTGGGGAAAATTGTTTTGATAAACGAAATTACAAATTTCAATAATATAATGTATAAAAAATCAAAATATCAAACTGACTTTATAACATTAAAATTTTCATTTTTTAAAATTATATTACAACCGGTAGATGATGAGAAAACAAGGTAATACCGCACGTGGATCGAACACGAGCAACTCGCCGTCGTCCCCACTCACCGAGTCGAATCGGACTCGCCCATCCGAATCGACCGAGTCATACCCGAACTCGACCCGTTTCGCGATCCGACCCGCTATGACCCGACAAACCAACATCGCCCTCCTCCCTCTCCCTCCACCTGCCTTCTCGTGCGCCGTACAGCTCCCGGAGAACGTACAGATCGACGCACCACAGCCTTTCCCGGCGAGAACACCCCACGCGCCTCCGTAAGCTCCGGCAAATGTAGGCCCCAAACAGTAGAATCTCATCGTCTCGTTCCCATCGGCAACAGACCTCGCGTTCTCGTCACGCGCCTTCGACCTTGCCTTAACCGCCTCACGGTACTCCTCGAACCGGGTCACGATTTTCGACCCGTTTTGCACCTTGAAAATCATATCGATCCGACCCGAGAACGATTTGGGTCCCCAACTCGTCTGGAATATGATCTCCACGACGTTACGCGACGGATGACCCGCCGCGAGCTCCGTCAATGTCGGGAAAAAAGGGTCTAAAACTCGAGTCGGGTTCCGGGTCAGGGACCTTGAGACCGGTTCCGGTTTATGCTTATCGGTTCTCGGTTTAGGCTTCGGTTTAGGTATGGTTTTTCTAGGGTTTTTGGTGTCGATCACGTCGTTAAGACTCTGAGTACTCTTTCTGCAACTGTAACTCGACATGAGTTGCTTAGGGTTTTGGATTGGATGGTAAACATCATCGAAAGCTTTCGACTTGCATTGCAAAGATTTGACCCACCCATTTGCCATATCCGGATCCGGGTCGGGTCGGGTCTTTCTCGCTCTATCTGCAGTTTCTCTCTCTTAAAAAAACACTTTCGTTTACTGTTCTCCGAAACAGAGCAAAAACAGAGCTGCCATGGCGCCATGACGATGGTTATTAAAATGCAAAGTTGGGACTTTGATAATGAAATGACGGAATTGCCCTTTAGATTACTTTAGAGTAGGGATGAGCTTGATGGATATTTTGGTATTTTCATTTAACGTTTGTGCTTGTTGTCAGAAATTGGGAGAGAGATGGTAATAATAGTAATAATAATAATAATGTTTGGATTTTGGTAAATAAGAACCAAAATTGAAATAAATGTATGAAGAACAAAATGACAAAGTTGGTTTTTATTATTTCGTTATTGTGGTACAACCTTGTCTTCTATTATGTCCTTAATAATTATGGATCGCAAACAAAATATATTACATTTTGGATTTTCTTAAAAAAACATTTTTTTCTTAATTTTACATTTTTATTATTTCCGGCATTTAAACACCCTTCAAATAAATGAGAAAAAAATATTTTATCACAGTATATTATTATCCTTACCAACCATATCTTCCCACATTTTACTTCACTACGTATAGGCTAGGGTAATATTTATAACGACCGGTTGAAATTTATTAGTTAAGCAATAACAAAATTTGTTGCAATTTGAAAAAATTATAGGTTCTTATAACAAATAGATAATCATTTATTATCAATTCTATAAATTTTTAATTTATGGATGAAAGTTTCGGAGAGATTTTGATCAGTTCCACAATTCTGGTCGGATTATAAATTCGTCTCTAAATTTTGGATTGATTTTTCGTTCGTCTATAATTTACATATTTTTTTCAGTCCTTAATTTCGGACGGATTAGGTACAGATCTTTAATACATATTTAATTTGCAAACAAATTAGGAGATAATTTTATTTTTATTTTTTATTTGATTCGAGAAAAAATAATATATTTCCATCCAAAAATCATAAAAACTAAATAATCAAATCAATCCACATTGACAATTACACAAAATTCTAATAATATTTCGAAGAATATTCGATAATTTGTATTATTTGATAACGTTATAGTTTAATAATTTTAGTTTTGAATTGTTATAAACTTTTAGTTTATGATTATTGGATTTCAAACCATTATTTTTCGGTTTTGCTAACATGTGAAAATTTTAATTAAATTTGAATAGTTTGGAGATTAAAAAAGATGAGTTTAATTTTAATGGAAATATTGGATAGAGATCAAACTAAACGAGGCAATTAGCTTAACATAGTTTCTCAATAGAGAAATAGAATTAAAGTTAAAGTCAATAAAAAATCGAATGATGGGCAAATTTACGAGAGAATCGAATTAAAATAATCTATAACCATTATATAGTGATAGTTAAGGTATTATAAAATGTGATAATATAAAACAAAGAGTTTGATGTTTATTTAACATTTAATTTATTGTTTAATATAAATTAATGGACTCACGTGGTTTTGGAATCTTTTGAGATTAAAGGTTAAAAAAAGAATGGAAGAATAGAAAGAGAATGGAAGCTGCGGCTGATGACTACAAAACAAAGCACAGAAATTTTGAAATTCTCTCAAATAATACAAAATTTTCTTTAAAGAAAAATTAAATTATTTCTTTAATAATTAACATAACCTAAACGAATCAATCACTCATATTACATAGTCAATTACCAAAATTACGGAAACCCTAGAAATATTGACCGTTTATATATCTACTATTTGGGTTTTATAAATTTCTTTTATTAAATATGGGAATATGAATTATTTTAAATCGCTGCAACGTTATCGTATATTATTAAAATTGCATTTAAACTTTCTGGATTCCAACCATCATTTTTTAAACATTTCACTTTCTAACAAACTATAAATATTGTGTTTTCAATCAAGTGTCTAATTAGTCGGATCTTTAGTATAAAACTTATTTTTATACTATTTTATAAATATTAGGGTTTACCAATATACCTCTAAAATGTGATATTTATGAAATCCGCAATTATGAAAAAAAAACATTGCTTTCTCATTATATATAACCTTCCTTTGATTTTCGACTAATTAATTCGAAAACTCGTCCCAATAAATGGATTCGAATTGGGGTAAAGAAACATTTTTTTCTTTATAAGTTATAATTAATCCAAGTTAATTATATATATATATATATATAACTCAAGAAAATAGGAGAATTTACTAATAAGCTGAACCCTTAACTCTTAATTTATTTTTTAGTATTTTACTTTAGGGTAAAAAAATATAGATATGTATATTAAAATATAGATATGTATATTAAAAGAATTAGACGAGGAAACTTTGGGTACAGTGTGTGTAGTTACATAAGGAGGCCATAACGTTGAGATTTGTAAACACATAATTAAAGCGTATCCATTAAAATATTCAACAAATAATAAAAAATATATTCTCCCATTTGGCACATAATCATATAAATTTTGAATTCGTGTTTACATTAAACTCCGGCTCTAACATATTTAAGAAAGAAAAAAATTAACTTTCAAAACCTTGAGTTTTTCACCATCTTTTTAACACCTTAAGCTGTAAAATAATCATACATGTAACAAAAAATTTAATCTTAATCTAAATAAAGTCAATTTAGAACACATATTTAAGAACAACATAAACTCAACTTTGGGTTATAATAAACCATCACATTAACTGGTTAATTAAGTCGTTTATTCTTTAAGTTATTTCGTTATAATATCTTGTAAATGTATTAAAGTTACATATTTTTGTTTCACATTAAATATCTATATATATATATATATTATGGTGATAAATGAATTAAATTCCTTATATTTTTATTTTCGTAATTAGAAGTTCATTTTTTTTTCATTCATTTATACATTTTTCTTTTCCTGATTTAGTCTCAAAACATGTAAATGATTTCTCCCCAAATGTTAAATTCAACAAGAATGCACAATCTTTTTTCATTCGAAACAATTTAAATATAGTAAAGGTTGAACCTTTACATATTTCATTTATATGGGTCGAAGTATTTAATACTATATTTTTCACATTCGAATTAAAATAATAATATTAAATGGAATGGGAATATTATGAGTTTATCATAAATATAAACATATATATGTATGAAGAGCATGGAAACTAGGGTTTTGGGAAAGATGAGTAAATGGGTTCAATTGTGTTGCCAGCCTTTTCACTTCACGCTTTGCCCCAAATTTTACTTAAGTCTCCTCGGGGAATTGTGTTCAAATCTTTAACCCTACACACTTTTTCACTCATTATCTCCTTTTTTTAATAAAATATGTTTTGAATCATATTAGATTTACATTTTGTATTTACAAAATCACATATGATCATGGGCTATATTTTTTTACCTAGTCACTTTTTCGTTTTTTTAACTTGAATAATACAACATACACTGTTAATTTAATTAAAGAATTGTGAATGGATAAATAAAGGATAAAAAAACAATATTTTTATATTTCCTATATCACTATATCACTTTTAAATTATAGATGTTATCTTGTTATACTAATAAATTTCTATTTTTTTATGTTTATATCAATGAGATTTTGGGTCAATATTTTTAAAATATTTGAAATTTGTTAATATATTCTAAAATTGTAGGAATATATAATATTTTGTTGAGTTGTAATTAATATATAAGATTGTTAAATATTTAAAATAAATATGAATGTGTTTCTTTTGTGTTTTTTATCATGGTAATATGAGGATCGCTGATGATGATGTGAAGATTAAGACGAGACAATTATTAAGAAGGCGAATGTTGTGGTTCGCTATTGTTTATTTATTTATTTTCAACCTATTATTTGTTATTTATGTCTCTTTTTATTAATATATTTTATTTTAAAATATTAATAAGATAATCTCAAATCTTACTAAAATCTTTGTTTTAGTTTTGGATAAGTCCACGACATATATAAAAAATGATTTTAATGACTAGGTATATGACCATTCCAAAATTTTAGAAGCACAATATTATTCGTATTTATTGCAAAATTGCTTATGAGATAAAAATTATATTCAAATTTGAATATCTTCCAATCTCATATATATATATATATATATGACCACATTTAAATTTATTGGAGCGTATCACAGATATATATGGAGATTGTCGATATCATGAACTATATTAATATCTCCTAGTTATTTAAAAATTATAAAATCTTCAAGATTATAAGATATCTAATATATTATATATAATATTATTGAGATATTCTGGAAATAAATAAAAAAAATATATGGTTTGTCCTTTATATTTTTCATTATTTTTTTTATGTCAACATCTTTTATTATCTTTTCATTGTATATCATAGAAATGAAATCGAAAAAAATTAAATGTTTATTTGTATAACAATACATAGATAATTCGATTAAAGAGTAACAGCGATCAATATATGGTTTTTCATGAAATAATATTATAGTTGTGTTTTTTCAAGCTTTTTAACTAATAAAAAATGGCAAATATTATAAATACATACTAAATAAAAAAATTGGTTTAAGACAAATTAGGAAAAGAGTACACTAATTGAATACACAAATCTAACGGGGTGCTTT
The DNA here is from genome assembly GCA_036759665.1 of Gynandropsis gynandra. Lineage (NCBI taxonomy): Eukaryota > Viridiplantae > Streptophyta > Magnoliopsida > Brassicales > Cleomaceae > Gynandropsis > Gynandropsis gynandra. The sequence goes on along the minus strand of CM071865.1, from coordinate 49,547,373 downwards.
CGGGAAAATACCATAATATAGGGGCTAAATACAATAAAACGTTATGGACCTCACAGGCCCATAGGCTTTGAATTTACCTTAAAAATCCGACCCATATGAGCCCAAATTTGAATGGATCAGATTATCCAATTTCCTAATCCAGTTTCCCACTTTAACTTTAACTCTCCGCTCATCCGATTCTCCCTAAACTTTATGATTTTCATTCTATTTTCTCATGAACTCTATATATTTCAGCTTTTTCCCCCCGAACTATATAAATTCTAGCATATTTCCCCCGAACTATACGAATTCTGACCTATTCTCCCCAAATTATATAAACTATAGTCTATTTCCCCCCTGAACTATATAAACTCTAGCCTATTTCCCCCGAACTATATGATTTCTCTAAAAGTAGCATATTTTCTTTAATTTTAATTTATAATTAAATTCTTTTATATTAAAAATATTAAAACAAAAAAAACTTCAAATTCTAACGATTACAACAAATTCTTTATAATTTCTCTAATAATAATATAATATAATTGTATATTAAAAATTATTAAAATAAAAAATACTTTAAATTCTAGCGGTTACAAATGATTGATAAAAAAATATTATACCGGATTTTTAACCTGATATCGACCCAGTTTTAACTCAATATCACCCAAATTTAACTCGATTTCACCCAATTTTAATCCGATTTCACCCTATTTTTACTCAATTTCACCGAATTTCAACCCGAATTAACCGAATTTTCACTATATTTCACTCAAATTTAACACGTTTTTACCCAATTTCACCCAAATTTTACTAGATTTCACTGAATTTCAACCCGATTTAACCAAGTTTTAAATATATTTCGCTCAATTTTATCCCGATTTCACCGAATTTTAACCCGATTTCGCCGAATTTTAACTCTATTTCACTCATATTTAATCTGATTTAACCTAACTTCACCAAAATTTAACTAGATTTAACCTAATTTTTACTCGATTTCATCGAATTTTAAACCGGTTTAACCAAATTTTAAATATATGTCGCTCAATTTTAACCCGATTTCACCCAATTTTAACCGGATTAAAATTGGGTGAAATCGGGTTAAATTTGGGTGTAATCGGGGGGAAATCGGATAAAAATTGGGTGAAATCGGACTAAATTTTAGTGAAATTGGGTTGACATTGGGTGAAATCAGATTAAATCGATGAAATCGGGTTAAATTTGGGTGAAATCAAATAAAAATTGGATGAAATCGTGTTGAAATACGGTGAAGTGGAGTAAAAATTAGGTTAAATCGGATTAAAATTGGGTGAAATCGGGTTAAATTTCGGTGAAATTAAGTTAAAATTGAGTGAAATCGTGTTAAATTTAAGTGAAATATGGTTATGTTAAAATTATATTACTATTAGAGATATCGTATAGAATTTTTTGTAATCGTTAGAATTAAAGTAATTTTTATTTTAATATTTTTTAATATAAAAAAATTTAATAATACGTTATCATTAAAGAAAATATGTTACTTTTAGAGAAATCATATAGTTCGGGGTGAATAGGCTAGAGTTTATATAGTTCATGGGGAATAGACTAAAGGTTATATAATTCGGGGGGAAATAGGCTATAGTTTATATAGTTTGGGGGGAATAGGCCGGAATTCATATAGTTCGGGAGGAATAGACTGTTTTAAAAATATTTAACAAAAAAAGTTAACAGAAAATTAACGAAAAGGGAAATAGGATGAATTTTTAAAGTTCAGGCGGAATAGAATAAGTAACGATAGTTTAAGGGGAATCGGATAAGTAGGAAAATTCAAGGGAAATAGGAGTAAAATGATAAAATTAAGGGAGAATAAGCTCTTTTCCCTGATGTCAATCAAATGAATCAAAGTGTGTCAATTTAAAATGTGATATAATATGTGGTTTGGATGATAATTAAGTATTCTGATTTCATGTAAATGTAAATAATTTTTTATGATTTAAACGTCAATATTAGTTTCTAGACTTTTTTTTAGATTTTTTTAAATTTTGTCAGTTTAGATATTAAAATAATTGAAATCTTTAACATTTTTATGGGATTTTTTAATGATAACTAATATTTATAATTTGATATTAAAGTTAAATAAAGACTAAATCTTTTTTAAATTTCTGTTTATAATTTTGTTTTTTATATCATTATTTTATAAATCATAATATAATATTGTTATATCTAAATATCATTTTTTACACTTCGCGGCCTAGATTCTTAAAATAAAATGATATTGGATCACCTTACGACAAATGTATAACATCTAATACTTTTTGAACATTAAAATGATTGTTAAATAATTTTGAAAAAAGTATAATTTTAAAATTCGTTAAAGGAAAAAAAGAACCATCAAATGCATTTGAACATTGTACTAGGACAATTTTCATATTTGATTTTAATTTTGATCCGACGCGGTGAATGCGTTTTCTAGCAACTACGTTTTTTACAACTCCATGCGAGATTAAAATCGATTGAAGAAGTCGTCGTCATCGTCCATTATGCCGCTAAATGTAGAATTTAAAAAATTGGAATAATACTGCGTTACGACTGCGTTTTGCTGTATTTTGGTTAAAATTACACAATAAACTTCAAATTTAAAGAAAACTTGATTATGTTTTGATAAAAAAATTTTGAGTTTCTATTATAATTTATATTGATTGTAAATATATATGCATATGTATTGTACATGTAAATATTTTAATAATTTTTAATGTTTAAATTTATTTCAAATATTTAAAAATAATAATTAAAAAGTATAAATAACAAAATTTAAATAAATTATTTTATTATTAAGTAATTTTGTTCAATACGCAATCCCAACAGTTTTTTTTTCGCTTTTAATTACAATTGCTATCAAACGCAATGATTCCACCATTGAGACAAATGAAACAAAACGTCACCAATTGTTGATAAAATCGTCGCGAATCGCGCGAACGCGTCATTTCCACTAATCAAGTTCTAAATTGATTTTGGTAATATTGTAGCGAGTATCCTTTTTTACAAATACCACACCAATCCTCAATTAATATATCCATCATACATTTACTTACATTCATATATATATTATACATTAACTCACATTCATATATATACATACACATTAGGTGGCTATATGATCGAATTAGAACGGGTCAAATTTTATGTCCTAATTGTGTATAATTACCAAACACGTGAAATTTGATATTTCTTCTTGAACTTTACATATTCCACGGTCAATGATGACATATATGTCAATTTTGTATTTTATTAAAGAAAATAAGGGTTTATTTCATTGGCCTATGTTGATTCCATTTCAAAACAACTTTTCCCCCTTTAATCATTGCTCTTCCCAAATCATTGCAACAAATTTTATATGAAAAGAATATTATTTATATATATTCGACAATTATGTAATAATATGATTGAAACTTTCTTCAATGTTTCAGTTTTATTTGAATATCCATACCTAAGTAAATATTTGCTAAAAAAAGTCTGTTTGATCTTGTAAAACTATAAACGTCAGACTATTTTAACACGGTTTTATCAGAAATAATTTTGTAATATTAAAAATACTTGTTTAAACATTTAATTTTGGAACCGGACATAAAATTGAAAATTTTAAGAAAAATAAAATCATGAAACAAAAATAAAATCGATAGTGGAGGGAAGAATTAAATTACTATATTTTATTGTAATATATTTAAATTATAAATTATATTATATACAAAAATTAAAATCGATACGAAGTGAATACCTTCTTACTACATTCTCAGACGGACTCGCGATAAATACGTGATTAACGGAGTCAAACTGGCCAAATTCATTATTTCACGATCCTATATATCTAGGCTCGAGTCTATCCCGTCGGATTTTTGTATAGATTCGGGCCGACCCATAAACTCAAACATAACGAGAATTCAGAAATTATCTCTTACTTTAACCTTTCGTTCTTATTTTATCTTCATTGATTTTTGTTTTCTCTTTGTCCATTCATCTAACCCTAAATTCGAACGAGATAGATTGACAAAAAAAAAAGAAGACTGTAACAAGAGGCGAAGACGAGAACGTCAGACAAAGATGAAGTCAAAAACCAAATCGACAAAGATGATGGAGCAAAACGAAGATAAAAACAAATACGAAAATAACGAATCAAATCGACGAAAATCAAGACGAATACGAGAAAGCAAATCGACAAAGACAAAAGAGAAACACGAAACAATAACATATAGAAAGATTGAAAACATAACATATCACACAAAAAATAAAAAGAAACATTAAATTTTTTTATGATTGGACAGAGACTTATTTCTATCAATTATGTTTTTAAAGAGTTAACATCAACTTTTATTTATTTTAAATATATGAGAAATTGATTATTGATAATTTTAAAAAATATTATTCAAATTGTAAGTTGAATAAGAAAATAATGAGATAAATAATATAAAAACATAGAAATAAAATTGTGATAATTGATGAGTTATGTTAGACATGATATAACACATTTATCAAATTTCATTTATTTCTAAAATGTTTAAAAAATCTAAACAAAAACATTTTTTTTTATTTGATGTAATTGGGTAGGAAATTGGGTGATAACAACTATCTAATAAAAAATAATGATAATTAAGATAAAATTAGTTTTTAATAAAATTAAAAAATTCCCGTGATTAACATTATTTTCATTAGTTTGAAACACTAAGCATATTTGTTCGTCAATATATATCGTGTGTTGTAAGATTTAATGAGACAAGAACAAACATACAAAATTGTCAAATGACAACACTAGTCAAAGATTAATTCTGTCTGATAACGCACATAAATACGAAATTATTATCCAGCTAGCTACTTAAATTAAAAGTTTAATTGATTACAATTAACTTAATTAATATAATCCTTCATTATTGTTTTGATTATCATGTGTCCAGTAATGTCCAACAGCTTGTCAACTTGCTGGACTCAGCCTATAATACGTTTTTTCATATTTTTAGGAAAAAAATTATGAAATTTATTTTATATTTAACATATCTGATTTTTTAATTTATATAAATATTGTCTCTAAAATAAAAAAAATTAAATAGTCTCCAAAATAAAATTTTAATATTTATTTAAATATTGTCTCCAAATTTAAATATTATCTTCAACATAAATATATTCAATTATTCAGTTAAAATTAAATTAAGTCATTTTAAACTTTTGTGATATTACTTCCTAACTAAATAGTTATATAAATCCCTTTTTTAGTTCGGTTTTTTAATATAAAAAAAAGTTTAATACAGTTTTCATTAATTACGATTTTATCATAATATAAGAATTAGATATATTTTTCATTTATTGTATTTATTAAAAAATATAATCTCAATAATTGAATATATTTATGCTGAACTTATTACGTTCTAAAATCAAAATTGAACTTGTAATAATTATATATCTCTTATAATTTGTTTTCAGCATTGATGTTTTAGACACTTTACCTTATAAAACATTTATGATAATTCGAAATTGTGAATAAATTTTAAAGAAAATAAAAGTAAAACTTTCTCCAACTACATGAATTTTGAAAATTACATTATTTATCGGATCTAGTAATAACTTTAACTGTCGGATCCAATTATTTGCATGTTGGTCAGATTAGTCTTATAATGTCCAAAGAAATTAATACAAACAATAAGCCTAACTTTATCCAATTTAACAAAAATAATTATTTGTTTTTTAAAAACTAAATAAAAAGAGAAAAAATACGAAGGAAAAAAATAAAAGGCATGTGCTCATTTCGAATCTTCAGCTTGTAACGATTGTCAGTAGCTGCAAAAATATAAATTCTTCGAATGACATATATATATACATATATATATATATATTTTTCATGTAATGTAATGCTGCAGGAGGTGAGAGCACGAAGGCTCACGTTTCTATACAGGCACACATATTTGTGCACGAAAACGATGTATATATTTATGTCGAATATCAATATATATATATATTTATATAGATATACTACATTATTTTGTATTACGTATTAATATTTTTCAATATATAAAAAGTTTATGAAGAAATATTGATGCCATAATTCACAATTATTTACATTATAATAGTCATCAATAAAAATAAAAAATAATAAAAGGAATAAAAATATATAATTTATTAGTTTGGGTAATTGTTTTAAAAAATATCATAATTTATATATAAAAACGAAGAAATCTATAATTTTTCAATTAAAAAATTTTAATTAGATATTATATATATGTATATATATAATCTAATATGTATGCGTGTGTGATTTCTATATTTATATAGACACACATATACATGTATATATATATATAGAGCTGTATGTATATATATTACAAACATAGAAATATCAGGCATTCCGCCGATTCTGCGACCAATGAATGAGACTTCAATCAGTGAGTGTATTTATTGTATCTCGGCTCTGATATGCTTTATTGCTCACAAATTGACGATTTATCAAGTCATTATTTTTTTTTTGAAAATTGTAAGTTTCTCTTATCAACTTCATTAAAATATAATATTATTTAGTTAATTATATATATTAGTAATTTTAGACAAAACAAAATATCTGAAATATTTATATTCGAATAAAAAATTCGAAATATGTTATTTTATTTGAATTTGCTGAATATTTGTATATTATAAGTATAAATATAAATATTGTAAAAAAATATTCGATAAATGTAAATAAAATAATATATTTTAAACAAAAATATCTTTTGACAAAGAATAGTGTTCTTTTTAACAAATGATGTAGTTTTTAGCTCACGTTTTATAAATTGATGGACATTCTTCCGATGAATCTATTCAAATGTATTTTTCGGCCAATAAATTATCAAAATTAAACTAATCTTGATATAGTAAAATTAAATAATGTTAAGATAAATGGGTTAATTAAAAAAAAAAGTAAAAATGGTAATAAGGAAAGAAGGGCACGTTTATTACATTAAAATTGATAATTATAGAAATTTTTACATTTTCTGATTTTATACAATGCTGGACAAGTTTTGGAAATATTGAATTAATAATACATTTAACTTTATCCATTCGGTCGGTCCATTATTTTTTTCATGAACCTCATCGATTCTCCCACACTCTTAGCAATTAAGACAAGTAATAAAAATTTACATACTTCACCACAAAACTATAACCTCGAATTTTCATCATTATACATGACACATGAGTATCTCATCATAATAATCATCATCATCATCATCATGCATGACATGTGGGGATCTCAGGCTCATCATCCAACTCAATCCCAACTTCAGCAAGTCTTCTATCTTTGTAAACATACCACTTTGAGAAAACTAAAAACACAATAAAATTCAAAGCACAAAGGACGGCGACGAGCCAATAGAAATTGTAGAGGCGACCTTTGTTAAGATCATCGGCGATCCAAGCATGTGAAGTTCCGGTGACTTTATGAACAATCGTAACAAGAACTGAACTAAAGAAAAACCCTAATGCCAATGTACTTAACAATAATCCCGTACTCATTGTCTTCATACCTTTTGGACATTCTCTTAAGAAAAAATCTAATTGTCCCGTGTAAATTAAGGCTTCACCAATACCCACGATTAGATACTGAGGAATCAATAAGTAAAACCCTAAAGGAAGCATTTTGATTGATGGGTCGTGAGCATGAGCCGTCCTTAGACGTTTGATTTCAACTAAGGCCGCGACCGCCATAGCCAAAGAAGCTAAGAATAACCCTAGACCTATACGTTGTAACGGTCTTAACCCATTAGGTTTTTTGAGGAATTTTTTGGTGAATGGAATTACGAAACGGTCGTATACGGCGGTTGTAAGGAGGAGGCCGCCGACGTAAAATACAGCCATGGAGGCCGGAGGGATTTGGAATTTTCCGATACGTCGGTCCATGGTTTCGGATTGTGCTACGGATAATGTTGTCAATTGGGCATGTACGGTCCAAAATAGAATGCAAGTTGCCCAAATTGGTAACATTCTTATGATTTGTTTCACTTCTTCTATATCGGTTAGGGTTGATAATGTCCATTTGTTGTATAGGTTTGGACCAATTGTGTCTTGTTGTTCCTTGATGGCTGCTTTGTCCAACGACCTATACAATTATTACGAATAAATATTTAATTAATTTTTAAAAATTGTAGATATATGCATATAAAAGATGATAATGTTTATATATAATACGTTTTAGTTAGGTCAAAATTCAAATCCAATTAAATCATGGAGATTAAAAGAAGTCATTTTCCCTAATATTTAAAAAAATTATGAATTTTATGATCGTCTACGTTTATCTTTAATAATTTCTTCAAAATTGAAATTTAAATTAAATTCAAAATAGTTTATATAATATCCTCACCAATTAAGTTATTTAAAAAAATCAAATCTTCTTTATTTTGTCTTTGGATTTTATTCTGAAAAATCTAACTTATGTTTTTTGTTTTTGCTTTCAATTTATTGCAATATTATATTTTAAAAAGGAAAAAAAAGTTAGTGTTAAAAAAAATGAAAGGCACGTGGCGTGCACGTGACACGACATTGAAAATCTGGACATTTCTTTTAGGTCAGTCCCGGTGAAGGTGTAAAGTAGTGGAGGCGTTACGACAAGAAACGTGATCTATTCCATTACAAGACAAAACAACTTTTTCTTAAAAGAAATTTTTTTAAAACAAATTTAAATTAATTTATATACGATTAGTTTCTTTATTAATGTTATAAGGTTTTAGTTGTGAATATATTACTCAAAAAAGATGTATAATATAGTTAAACTATTTAGCTATTAAAGATCTAGAGATGGTGAAAAAATTAATATATATATTCTTTGAATCATTGAATTGATTCCCTTGTATTCTTTTTTTTTCTAATTAAATTATTCATAAGGATAATATAAATATCCTTTATAAAATAAAATAAAATAAAAATCACGAGTGGGATGAATATAACCAATGATTTTAGATTCATCCCAACATGAAAGATTCTCTTTTATATGACACCAAAACTTCACGAGAGGAAGTGAATTTCGAAAAATATTTTGAAAATGTATCATTAATTAATATATACATTTAATAATAAGGTTTCCATTTGCATTTTCAAATTTTCAATAATAATAATAATACAATATAATAATAGTCATACTAATAAGTAAGAATAGCCAATGGAAAAATATTCAAAGATCCTTTAGGTGGATTCTAATGCCACGTTGGCATTAAATGGGCCCTACCACAAGTATTAGGATTCGGGTGATTTCCCACCCACTCTTAATCTACACTTAAAGTCTAATCAAAATTCAATTTGTATTTAACCTATATCTCAATCATTTAGATATTTAGTATCTAATTAAATTTTTAAGTTAGTTAGTATTATATACCATGATTTATATATTAATTATTGTATGATAACACAAAATAATATATAAGAAATATAATTCCAATAATTTAGAACAATGTTATAATATGTAATGCTTACCGAAATTGTTCGGAGTGGGGTAATCGTTGTTTCATCTTCTTAGAACCTTCGGCGGTAATAATATCATCCAAATCGAATAAGAGCGATGGGTCTGAAGGCGGCTCGAGCCGCCTTTTTCGCCATGCAGCCACGATGACTGATGCGATCTGCGTTAGTGGACTACCGATCAACTTCTTGATGCGGTAGCGTTTCGTACCCGATAAAAACACTAAAAGCGCGATCACGATTGCACACGCGCAAATTCCGTATCCCCATTTGCGACCAACATCGTCTTGTATATATACAAGAATCGTGACTGCACCGAGTGAACCAACGTTGATGCAAAAGAAGAAACGGTTGAAGAAATACGTCATTTGTGAACGTTCTTTAGGGTCGTTTTCATCGAATTGATCTGAACCGAAACCTGAAACGCTCGCCTTAACACCACCGGTTCCAAGAGCGGTAAGGTACAACGCTAAATATAAGACTAAAAGTTGTAAACCACTCGCTTGTACGCATGAATTCGACGACGTTGGATCGCATTTTGGAGGTCGGAGGCCGGGAATAATCGTTGAGAGAGTTAAAATCGTTACACCCTATAATATTAAAAACCATAACAAAATCAATAAAATTTAAAAAAAAAAACAAAAGGGTATGATCAAATTGACGTGTAAAAGGAATTATATAATCCAATGATTCAATTAGATACACTTTTTTTTGTATTAATTTTTTTTTTCATAATTTGGTGGAGAAAATACGTATATTATGTTCTTACCGTAGCTTGAATTGTGGCGAATATAGCAATGGTCAGGTACCTATATATGATTCAAAAAACCAATATTAAGTAATTATTAATATATAATGATCGTAAATACATATATATATATATGTATAATAAAATTACTATATAATGGATGTGATGTATAATAAAATTACTATATAAATATATTTTGTGAGAAGAACCAAACCTGCCAAGAAACGTGTCGGCTACAAAGCCACCAAGGAGACAAAGCATGAACGATGTTCCAAGGAAGTTGGTAACGGTGTTAGCCGACGTTGCATTTCCTAAATGCATAGTCCCCGTTAAATACGTTACCAAGTTAACGCCGATACCTAACGTCGTTAACCTCTCCACGGCCTCAATACCTTAACCCAACCAAAAAAAAAAGATCAATCTTTTTTGAAAAAAAACATACCCACATGAAAATAAATCAAACCCATCTCAAATTCATTGAAAAGTTTCGATTTTCTTTAATATAAATGGATATATATATATGTATGTATGTATGTATATACGTACAGAGAATCATGGCGGCGCTGCCCCAACCGCCGGTCTTAGATCGGATGGCCGGACGGCCATGGAAGTCCCAAGCATCGAAGAGGATATCTTGAGTTTCAGGAAGAGACATAATTTGATGATTGATTAAGAGATTATGTAATAAAAAATGAAAAAAAAGATTTTTTTTGGTTTTATTGATTTGTTTCTTATGGAATATGAAGAGAGTGATTCATATTCGGCCTCCCTATGGTACGGGTATTTATAGTGGGAAACTTCAAAAGTTAAGTTATATAATTTTAAAGGAATTTTAAATGATTCGAAATTAAAAATATAAAATATAAAAAGAAGTAAAAGAAATTATTTTTTAAAGAAATTAGTGACACCTGGTGCGAGACTTCATTGAGTGTCGTTTGATTGGGGATATAATTAATATAAAAATATACACACATATATATAACTATATATATAGAGAGAGAGAGGGGACCCAAGTGATTCACCACTTCCCTTGCATTTGGAACTGTGGTTGAAGTTCCAAGGTTTGGACAGTGGAATTATTGATTAATTATTTTATTATTATTACTATATTGTTACATAAAATTTTGTGAAATGCCAGAATTTAACGTCCTGTATTTAATGTTTTTTCCCGTGATAATTGGTTTTATTGAGTTTGTATATTACCCATTAAAATATTTATGTATAAAAATTTGGATTTTTTTATGTCATGTCAAAAGTGTCTCACTTTTGAGATGTGTATTTATAAATTATAATATACAAATGATTGAACCATCCTAAGAGAATTATTTTTGTTATGTAATTTTCAATGCCTAAAATTTTGTATTATCAATTATTCACTTTTGTTCGATGTTTCTCTCTGTCTGTATAGGCCCATTATGTTCCTCATATATATATATATCCACATATATATACGTCTGTAATTATAAAAATATTGATCGATTATGTTAACAAATTTGAAGATGAATTTTAAGCGTATTGATTTAAAATTCATCGGATTCGCACGCAGATGTCGAAGAAGATAAATAATAACCCTTTTTATTATTTTTTAATCAAATTTAATATCATGATATATTTTGGAAGTTTTCAATTTATTTTCTTATCTTCCATTGAAATCTTGAAATATAATATTTTTATTTTAAAGTATATCTTTATGATTTCCACAATAATTAATTTAAAACAAACATTTTAAAACTTTCATAATGAGAAAAAAGATTTTGAAGAAATGTGATTTCTGTGGGCTCAATTACCGAATTGAACAAATTGTTTTGAAAAAAAAAAAGAAATTTGGTATGATTACAATGAACCGACTTTCTCTTTTTTTTTTTGTAAAGAGAAAGTCTTACAAAAGATTAATGGCTCAAAATGTATGTCAACTACGCACCACTGAAATTTATCATGTTAAAAGATATTTATAAATCTATTTGTAATACTTTTTAATTAATATAAAGATTGAAAAAGATAACATAAAGTCTCGAAAGTCATGAGTTTCGTGAAGTATTGTTTTTTATCTACTCATGAACACTTGCAACTTCAATGGTTCTCCTTCGTTTCTCAAAACAAATGATAAAATTAGGAAAAAAACAAAAAATAAAATTGGAAAATTAAAATATTATATACACCACAAAAAAAAAAAAAAAAACAATGGGTAGGATTAGAAGTTAGTTTTTATAAACATATAAAGTCTTATCTAAATAATCTCGATTATATGACATTTTTTTTTCAACAATATATATTAATGGTGGGCGAATGTGATTTAGAAAAATTATCTAAATGTTTGGTACAAGCAAACTCATAATCAATAATTTGTGATAATTAATTAGAGATCATGAACCCAATTAATTTTGTGTAATGAAAAGGTTAATATAAAATTTTCTTTTTGTGATAATTCATACTTTGGGATGAAGACAGACCCACATGTATAGGATATATATATATATATATATAATTATAATTAGAACATATCGACATTATAAATAAAAGATGAAGTCAGAATGCATGAGATTTTCTTTATGATCACTTAAAAAATTGACAATAAAATCGACCATATTATATAAATTTTAAATCATAAAAAAATAATTATATTTTGGTATACATGGCGAAGGAGATAAGAATTGATAATTTTCATCTAATAATAATAATAATAATAATAATAATAATAATAATAATAATAATAATAATAATAATAATAATAATAATAATAATAATAATAATAATAATATCCAAAACGTGGACTAACAAACGTATACCACATGGAGGACGATGACAACTGAATTTTAATAAATATTATTAACCGAGTCTCTTATATTCTTTGGTTATTTTGTTATAACTTACATTTATTACCTGTATATAAAATATTCGGTAACATATTTTTGTATGTGCAAAATTTTCTTATATTAATTATGCTTTAATTTTGACTATTTGGTGTATATAAAATAAATTTTCAATTAATATTAAAAAATATATAAATAAATTGGCTACTCTAACTATTACAAAAAAATATTTCTACAAAATTTAGAATAATACTACACATAAAACGAAGTTGTATATATTAATTTTTTTTCTATATGAACAATTTATTTGACAATCAAACTAAAATAAAAATAATGAATTGATTAGATACCTCTTTGAGATTCCTCTCGCGGGGTTGACTTAGTCATTTCAATCCCTTTTTTAATATTATTTTAATTTTATTTTCTAACATTCACTAACTTTATAATTTTCACATCAATTTCGTGCACGATAAAATAAATTTACCATTGGAACGAAATTTAGTCACTACTTGAAATTTATTATATTAACAATAACGCTCTTTTTCCTTAAATTTTTTTACCTAACTTTTGCCCCTTTTATATTACCTGTTAGATTATAATATATAATTTGATTGGATAATACATCATTCCCGCTATAAATAATTATAAAATTGTATTTATTATTCTGAAAATATTACACTAATATGAGAGAAAACTAACGAATTTCTGTTTTGTTTTAACATTTTTAAAAAATGTATATTTTATAAAAAATATTATCTAAAAAATAATTTTGTTTCCTTACCAAATAAATCTATTATTAAATTTATAGTCCACAAGATATTAGTTCAAACCTAATTAAAAATTCTTACAATATTCATCAATTTCCATGTCATTTTAAAAAGATGCAAAGTCACACCAAAAGTTTGAACTTTATTATACTACTTATATACGTGTCTAATCTCGATTCTCCACAAGTTTTTATTTTTATCAAATTATTTCATATAAATATTCAAATATGTCCCATGGTAGAAAAAATAATATTATTATAATTTCCTTTCATATTTTTAAAACAAAGAATAAAGAACATTTAAACTTGATATACGTCATATACTAAATAAATTCAATTATTTATGAATAATAAATAAGTTGATTGAATCATCAAGAACAAATTGGTATCAAATTAAAATAATGGATTTGAATCCATTCAAGTATCCCAAAGGCCAGGGTTGACCAAACAAAGAATGACAACTTGTTCAATAATACATCTTATACTAATAAAAATTTGAATTTTTAATTATATAACATACCCAAAAATAATTATATTAGAATTATCGGATAGGGCGTCTTGATTTTCTATCTCTAAAATTCATTTTAAAATTTAATGAGCTTGTTGAATGGTGAGGAAGTAGTCCATTTGTCACATAAATTGTGACATTTTATTAAGTATATTTTTGTTTGGACTGTTTATTTATTTAATCCCGGAATTTTAAGTAATTATACTTTCAGTAAACTTGCTTAGAGTATTTAAATGTTGGATAACATAATATTTATTTATGTGGACCAGATAATAACGGTCAAATGAATCCAAAACGGGTTAGCATAAATATTAAGTTAAAAGTTATAACGTATTACCTTAAATTTAACTTTTTATTTTGGAGATGATATTTTATAAACATATAAAAAATGATGGTTAATGAACATATAAGAAATCACCTTAAATTGAACTTTTTATTTTGGAGATGATTTAAAAAAAATGATGGTTAATGAACATATAAAAAGTCATCTTACATTGAACTTTTTATTTTGGAGATGATATTTTATAAACATATAAAAAAACGATGGTTAATGAATATATAAAAAATCACCTTAAATTGAACTTTTTTATTTTGGAGATGCTATTCTATACAAATATTAAAAAAATGATGGTTAATGATAGGGTTGTGTAAATAACAGATATTTCCGAATATCTGACTATTTGTATTTATATTCGGCGAATATCCAAATTTTTTATTTGTATTTGTATTTGTAAATTCGGATATTTATAAATACGGATATTTCTCGGATATACGAATATTCGTCGGATATACGGATATTTGTATATAAACCTAATTTTTTTAACGTAAAAAAATATATAAAAGAATTTTAATAAAAAAACCAATAATCATCAACTATAATCTAAAACTAAAATTCAAATCACACAAAGATGCGAAGATACATGATATAAATAAAACAAAGTACCAAATCTTTACAATCATCTCTATATCAATCATTTAAATTTAGTTCCATCGATGATTTTGCGAATATCGTCAATTAACCTTAAACAATGAAATAAATTGTTAGATTATACACTAAAATAAAAACTGCAAAATAAATTATATATTTAGTGAGTTCTATTTTTATATATATTGTAATGTCTCTATAATATTATCCAACTCATTTGGATTAGAATCATTTTTTAGTATAAATTAAATCTTCAACAATATTAGTTATTTTAAAGTATTTAAACTTTTAGTACTCCAGTCATAAAATTATTGCATATTTATCTATATATTTATGCAATAAGTGTTTAAATAAGATTAATAATGTTTTTTATTTTCAATTTGATCATTAAAATCAATTTTTTATATATGTAGCTATATATTAACTACATTTTCTATTTAATATTACCGATACGAATAGTTCGGATAATGAAGTCTACTATTTGTATTTGTATTTGTCGAATATCTGATTCTAATATTTATATTTATATTTGTGTCAGTGAATATTCAAATTTTCGGTTCGAATACGAATTGGATACGAATACTTCAAATATTTTGTCTAACCCTGATTAATGAACATATAAAAAATCACCTTAAATTGAACTTTTATTTTGGGATATATATATATATAATATATGGTTTTGTTAATTTTCTATACATGGTATTTATGATATAATTTTCTTAATTTAAATCAATATCGTTACATATATATATATATATTCCTAAATTCTTATAAGCTCACACATTCTATTTCTCTAGTGGAGACGTATTTTATCATATGATCAAAAGATTATTAAAATATAAAAAAGTACAAAAAAAGAAACATAATTGCTTGCGTGTATAACTATATTGGGTTGGGTCTCATTGTAATTAGACGGCGGATGGACGGCACAAACTCTTGGAAATAAAAATAAAAATGTAAAGTCAAACCCTAAAAAATAGAATAAACGAAATTAATTTTGATATATATATATATATATATAATATAATGAGATGATTAACATTATATACGTGGATATGTGTGTCCTTTTGTCTATGTTTATGTAAGCATTATACATATATGGTAATTAATATTATCATTAACTAACCCTAGATTTGGTTATCCGGACTCGAGTAGCCAACCAAAGAATATTAGTTTATTCTAAAATGATTTTATTTTGTAACGAGATTATTTTTTGAAATAATTGAACGAAGGTTAAGTTTTTAATTTGAAATTCAATAATTGCATATGTTTTGTTTGATATTGGATAAAAATCAGTTATTAATGTAAATTTATAAAAAGCTATTGGATTATGTAGAACGACAATATATTTATGTTGTATTTTGAAAATTTTATCATAAAAAATCGTAATAAAAACACTTAAAAAATTTTATGTATGAATCAATTTTTTTAATTAAAAAATCAGATTAATATTTAATCATAAATAACTTTTTTTACCAGACAAATAAATTGAAAAAAAAAATCTAATTTGGACATATAATAAAATTGACTATCTTAGCTAATACAAGTTTATCGGTTCAATTTAATCAGCGATAATACGGAATGGTTGACATTAAAAAAACCTTAATTAGAACTCTATTCAAACATTTACATTAATATTTGATTTATTTTGTGTATAGTTTTGGATAAATAAAAATTTGTGAATATTGTGTAATTAAGTTAAATAAATGACAAATATAATTATATCAGTTCTTTTTTGCAAATATTATAATAATCTCCCTAACTTGTGCGAAGCGATTGAAATTGTAAAATTAAATTTCTAAATTTGATTATTTGTTTAATTTCCGATATATGGTTAAAATGTGTTTTTTTATAGTTAAAATAGCTAATTATTGGTACTTAGAAGTAGCCGAGGCTAAGAATGGATCCAATTAATTTGTATTGTATCCCAATTCAGCACTAAAAAAAAAATAAGATTTAGGGATCGCAAAATCCGTTCTTAAACATGTTTAGAGACAGATTAGGGACGGTCGAGAGGCGTCCGCAAACGAGCGTCGCAAATTGATATCCGTCTCTAATTCGTCCACAAATAAGGACTGAAATTTCAGTCCGTAAACCGTCTGTAATTACAGACCACCAAGCCGTTCACAAATCGACGGGAAAAGTCGGAGATTTTTTTTTTAAATTAAGGATGGGCGGTCTGTCTGCATTTGCGGACGCCCTAATCCGTCCCCAAATTTGCGGATGACCCTTTCGTCCGTCCATAAATTTGGGGAGGGGCGGAGCGTCCACAAATGCAGACGGGACCGTCGGTTCGTAATTTAAAAAAAACAAAAAATAAATGTTTTATATATAACAATAATTAATTAGAAATCATATGTGAGTAATATTTGAAATTCGAAATCGTCGTTATCGGAACTCGGTACGGTCGCCGGAATTCGGGACGGGCGGTGGTACTCGGGACGGTCGTCGGAACTCGGAACGAGCGCTGGAACTCGGGACGGGCAGCGGAACTCGGGACGGCCGCCGAAAATCGAAAGAGAAAGGAATGGAGAGAAAGATTGAATGAAATGAACAATGAGGGTGGGATGAAATTTATAGATTTTTTTCCGGACGGTGGAGAAAAACTGTCTATAAACCGTCCATAATTACGGACAGAAAGAAAACGACAGTTCGTAATTACGGACGAAAAGAAAACGGTAGTTCGCAATTACGGACGAAAAAAACGATCGTCCGCAATTGTGGACAACCCGTGGATGTCCACAATTGCGGACCGCGTGGCCGTCCGCAAATTTGCGGACCGCTCGGCCGTCTGCAATTGCGGACCGCTTGGCCTTCCGTAAATGTGCAGACCATTCGTCCCGGGCTTTCTCCATTCGTGATCTAACATCGTCCGTGCGTCCCGAGCCTTCTCCGTCCGTGACCCGAGCCTCAGGACGGACAGACGGTGTCAGGTCACGAATGGAGAAGGCTCGGGGATGGAGAGATGATGTGCATGATTTGTGAATCTGCGATATGCATGATTTGTGAATACATGATATGCATGAAGAATCAGGAAAGTAAGAAACGTGGAATATCTGTGATATTCAAGATCTATGATATGCAGGATTTGTGAAAGTAAGAAACGTGGAAAATCACATAAAATCAATATTCAAGATCTATGATATGCATGATTTATGAAAGCGGGACCGCCATATGCTAGCGGTTGTTAAATCCCTAAGACGGTATCTATCGATTCTCGGTTAATCGGAATACAATGCAAATATCTATCATCATAAATAATGGGATCTAACAGCAATAGTCGAGCATCATTGAGAATAACCGATATCATTGTTTCTTAAAGACTGGTATGTGTAAATTGATATGAGATATCAATTTAACACATAGCTACATGTTAGAGAACAATGTACTGAATCGATCGGCCATGAGATTGCTACATGGATTGTTATATGAGTATCATAGCAATTCTCATAATGATTATGGTATATGTAATTCTATGACTTGAAATCGCAAAGATCTTAACATAAGAAATTGCATGCTTTTACACTATCAAACGTCACTCGTAAATGGGTGGACAAACAAGATAGTGATTTGGTATGCAATTTATAGTATGTTGTTTGATCGAGATAAGGATTTTCCCTCCTATATAACAGGACTGATGTCACGAGCTCACAGATTGAACTAGATGAGTATGATACGTTACATGACTAATGTTCAATCTAGACATCAAGGACAAAGGAATTGATGTACATAAATCACGAGATTGGTAATGTCGATTCATAAACATTCTCATTGTATATCCCATCATAAACATATAGATGTTTTGAGTCTTTCACTTTGCAATCAAGCGTTCTTTAGTAAAATAGATAAGAAAATCGAGCCAAAGACATACAAAGAAATGCAAAGAAGCTATGAATGCCGATAAACCGTCCCAAACCCATCCCAAGAGGATATGTGAACGTCCCGGATTAGAGACTACGGCCCAGGAACGTCCGTAAATTGCGGACGGCACTTGATCTCCATCCGCAAATTTAGGGACAGACTGATCAGTCCGTAAATCTGTTTGCAATATTCAAATTACTAGTAATACAGCAAATATAAATTTCTTTATTATTTACTTTCTTCGTTATTCAATTATTATTGACAAATAGATCGTTATACATTACTTAAAATTTTAAAATATACGCATGACTGTTAAAATTTTAAAATATATGCATAAGTTATATGTTTTCGTGTGTTAAAAATTATTACATATTTATATTTTATTAACATCACGTTGTTTGCAAATCAACGAAGATATTTCCTTATAGCCATATATACATATATATATATATTCATATATATAATTAATATATTAAATTCCATCAATAATAATAATAATAACAACAACATCAATAATAATAATAATAATAATAATAATAATAATAATAATAATAATAATAATAATAATATGCTGAAGATTCTAAATCTGAAGATATAACTGGGGAGGGAACAACTTAAAAGGTGGCCAACACATTTTGTCGACACAATCTACCAAAAAAAAGCATTTAGACTTTGCACCTTTTTATTTTATTTTGTTTATTCATAAAAAGATTCTATATTTATTATTCAAAAGTTTTTGGAACTTACGTCTTCAAATGACTATCTTTCTTATCGATATTTGTATTACTTTTCTTTTAGTAAATTCTTCAAAATAACTGATATTTTGGTATGATTTTATTATCATTTAAGGTAAATGATTGGGTACATGCACATAATTGATTCTTTAAGATTGAATTGATATTTTTTTTATTAATTCAATAAATATATTGTATATATTTTATATAAAAAATACACAAAAATTATAAAATTATTAATATACTCAATATTTATATTTTTAATATAATTAAAAATATAACAATATTATAACTCTAAAATAATACTTCTTCACATTATTCAATTTTTTCGGTAAACTTTGAAAATTTATCAAAAAAATATTATAACAATATTATTACGATCATACGCGTGATATTGAAAAATATTTAAATTTAAACGTCAATGTTAAAGTTTATGAGATTTTATTATTTTATTTTTGGTAAAAAAGGATGATGATATTTAAAAAAGTAGGAGGATGATTATATATATATATATAATTATTGTCGTCTTAATATTGATATTAATACTTATTAATGGTATAGAATTATTGATGTTATATTTTCTTTCTAAAATATTTTTTCAGAAATTCAGCGTGCTAATGATTTTTTGAAGGTTATTTCTTTTTTTTTTTCTCTTGATGTATATAACCACACGCACGGGAGCCTACATTATAATATATATATATATATATATTATAATGTAGGCTCCCGTGCGTGTGGTTATATACATCAAGAGAAAAAAAAAAGAAATAACCTTCAAAAAATCATTAGCACGCTGAATTTCTGAAAAAATATTTTAGAAAGAAAATATAACATCAATAATTCTATACCATTAATATGTAGTTGGAATGTATACTATTTAAAAGTTGCAATTTTTTGTTGAATAACTCAACTGATGTAAAAGATATGTAAAATGTTGGGTTGATTTGGGGTGAGGAAGCGTGTTTTTATCAACCCGAATATGAAATCTAGTCATGTTTAACGATTAGTTTTTCGGGATTTCAACGACGAACAAATATAGAAACGATTTTGTAATACCTTTCGCGTTGAACGTGTGATTGTCGGATGTGGTAGACTTGATAGCGCAAGTCCTCTACGCGTATCCACGCCGAGATCGGATCTGCCTTCCAACCGTTGATGCGGAATTCGGGAAGAACGAAAACTGTTTTTCGTTCTTCGTTTTCTCTTGGACGGTTAGGGTTTTGATTTGTGTAAACAAATAACGAAAACTCGTTTTTCGTTTATTATATAATTATTAACTTTTTAATAATTACACTTAAACTCGTGATTCTTAAAATATTACATAAGAGGTATATTACTTTCACAAAAATAATATTTTCGTCGAAATTCATTAGAAATTTTTCACAATATGTTTTTATCGTAAAACTAACAATTGTTTATTTTTTTTGTTTATTTGTTAAAACTAGTCATAATGTTATCTATTTATATGTTTTAACATCATGTATGTTATATGACAATTTAGTAAAAGGAAAAAGAGATGCATTCATCTCGTTGGCCGAAATTAAATTATTTTAAACAAAAAGTGATAAAAAAAGGTGAAACCCATTTGACTAACAAAAATAGGCAATGAAAATAAAATATAACAAAATAAATACTATACTGTTTATAGGTCAAAAAGGAGCAACGGTTCATAAATTTAAAATATAAAATAAAATAAAATTCATACTCAAAATTCTATGACCCAATATTACACACTTCAGTTCACGACATCCACAAGTCACTCGAAAGAAAGAAACACACGAAACATTAAAAACAATATACATAATAATATAAAAACGTTATATAATAATTTGAATTAATATTTCAAAACCAATCATGAGTAAGAGCATGAAAAAATATATAAAAAATATTATCAATTTTTAACGTTGAAAGTTGATGAAATGTATGAGTTCATGCGTCCAATTTATGAAAAATAAGTTTTTAAAATTATAGGAAAAAAATACATTATAATTGTTCAAGTTTTCGCGTCGCAGCTCTCAATAAGTTAACCAAGAGACACTATATATATATATGCATGTTTATGTAAATATGTATATAATGATGAATGGCATAATATATATATATATACACTATTTATTATAATAAAAATTTGAAAGCTGGTTGAAAATTCGATTTTCCTCTTCTCCTGACGTTCAAGAAATAAATGTCGTCAATAACAGAGATGTATGAATATATTACACAAATCATAATAAAATTCAGATTTCAATTAAATATGTTAGAAGATTTGATAAAGCCATCGATTTTTCGCTTCGCAAATTTTGGAAATTAATTAATTAATAACATCTTCTTGAATATATTTAATAATTGTGTAAAGTTAGAAACTTGATCGAGTTTTTGCATAATTAAATTCGATGTGTAAGGGCTCTCACTCTCACTCTTTCTACTCATGAAGAAACCTTAGGTCTTAATCAAAGAAAGCCCAATACGTGGCCCAAAAGGGGATTTAGGCCCATTTTAATTGTTAACAAAATATTTTTAATATTTCGAAATATTATTATATTTCGAAATATTTTAATTGTTAACATTCTTTATACTAAGAAGAAAATGTGATTCGATCCGAGGTAATATTGACAACCTATTTGTTTTGAAATTCAAATATTTAAAATGGTATAACATAAACACTTACGAATTAGTAAACATTAAATATTAGTTCTAACTCATGTGAAAGAATGAGTTTTGTGGTTAAATTATAACACTATAAGTCATTTGTCGTATAATATTCACATATCACTTGCTTCTTATTAGCTATCGTTTCACCATTTTATTTTTCTTATTGGTTTCATCTTCTTCCTCTCTATTTTCTTTAAAAGAATTTTAATTTATTTTTATTATGAAAATAAATTCACTTAATTAATTCTAAATTATGTGTTTTGTCAAATATGAGCTTGGACCTAACTAATCCTCAAAACTAACTCAAGAGTTTAGGGTTTTCAGTACTATATATATGAGTCCGAAGTTCATATCCTAGCCGATGTGGAACAGTTTATCATAACACTCCCCTATTGTAAGAATATTTGTGGACCAAATATGTGAATAACTATGGAATAAAGTTGTCATTCGATTTAGTCCAAATAAAATGTGATCGAATATGGTTTTAATTAATTGGATTTCGGTATTGAAACGAGTGTGAGAATTATATGCATAGAGACCATTCATAGTATCGTTTAATTTTCATGATGGATGGAATTAAACGATACAATTGATAACCGGATAATTAACCGGTTATCTGTCGGTTCATTTTTCTTTCTCTTACAAAATCAATCTCCCCAAATCCTCTCACTACACATTCAATCATTGTGTAGATTACGATTTACACGTTGAACTAGAAGACCATTCCCGTTGCGTCTATCATCATGAATACAGGTTCGTATTCTTTCTCTTCTAGTTCTTGATCTCGGTATATAATCACAATAGATCTGCGTTTTCTTTGTTTCATGAGAAAACCCATTTTCTTCATCCCCTCACGCCCAAACTCGATCCTAGAGCGTGGACATCGCAATCGGGTGTCCAACATCGGTATATTCAAATCGGGACGAACCTGCCTCTAATACCATATGAAATATGGATTTGGGCCTAACTAATCTAAAAAACTAGCTCAAGAGTTTAGGGTTGTCCATTACCATATATATGAGTCTGAAGTTTATGTCCTAGCCGATACATGACAGTTTATCATAACATGTTTTAGTAGAAAAATATCATAAATAATTAGGATTATACATATACAAGAGACCCACATTGTTTATTTGTAAATATTATAGTGAAATGATTTCATATGTTTTGGAAAATTTTCAATATTTCGTTCAATATATTATTTTAAGGATTTTTCATTTTGTTAATTCAAATTTGATCAAAATACTTCATATATTAGCACAATCATTGGAACTGTGTGAGAGTATTTGTTCATAGAAAATAAATAAAATGAATTTGTTGATAAAAGAGACTATGGGTTTGACACTTTCGGTTGAATAATATTATCTTTCAAACGAATAAAAATAAAAAAACATAACTCAATAATCTCAACTTCCAAGCCGTTTGAATAAATTCTGAAGAAAAATACAAAAAACTATATTATATCATCGCTAGAAAACACGGTTTCTGTCCGGAAACGAACGTCCAAATATTTTTCAGACAAACGTTCTGACTGTTCGTAATTTAAGACAAATAGATCTTCCGAAAATTTACAGACGTTCTGATTGTTCATATAATTTTCAAACGGATAGATCGTTTGTCCAAAACTTCATATTAGACCGCGTCCCATTCAGGATATGTTTGTAATTTCTGAAGGATTTCAATTGTTGTTTTTGGATGTAATTCTCCGGATTGATTTCTCGTTCCATTCGTAATCCGTTTGAAAATTTCCTGATAGATTCGGTCATTTGGAAATTCCGTTTGAAAATTGCAATTTTCTTATAATTTATTTCTCTTATTCTATTAAAATGATGAGAAAAAATATTTTATAAATCTAACATAAAAATTGTGAACTTTTTAATGGTTTTATCATCAAGACAGGAGACAATAAATTTATATTTTAGATCTTCATATTACATCAATTTTATATATCCTTTTTTAATATTATCTAACTTAATTGTAGATTTTATTTATTTTATTTTTATGTTGTTTTTTCAGAACTGATTATTGCACATGAAAAATAGGGTGGAGCTATAGATTCGGTTATATAAAACTGCACCAAACTGAACTGAATCAAATAATAATAATTTGGTTTAATTCGTCTATATATAAAATAGCCAATCAAATATAAAATTTAAAAACCAATTGGATTCGGTTCTTATTAGCTATCATTTCTCTATTTTATTTTTTATGAATTTCTTCTTCATCATCTCTATTTATTTTGGAATTTTTTTAATTTATTATTTTTATTATGAAAATAAATTTTTTTAAATTTTGTGTTTTAGTAGAAAAATATCATAAATAATTAGGATTTGACGAAATAAATGTGGACTCGAAATCCATCCCGATTCTAAGCAATCATTTATGGTTTCATTTATATATATAATTTGTTAAATTTTAAATGTTTTTTTGGGTAATCTGCTGTATTCAGACTACAAAATATTTATGAAAATCCAGAAGATAAAATAATTGAATAAATAGCTGGCAAAGAGAAATGAAACCATGGTCTCGACCTCGGGTTTCTTTGGTCTGTGTGAAGAAATATAAAAGCATTTGTATAATGCAACTTGAATATTATTTTAATTAATGGAACCATGCACGTACGTACAATTCTCCTTTTCTTCTTTCTTCGTCACGGGTTTTCATTTCCCTTTTCATTTTCTACATATATATATATATATATAATATTAATTGGCATCATATAATCTCGTATCTCGTTAATAAATTTGTTTCATTTTTTTAGTAAATCGTACGTTTAATATATATTAAATGCTTCAGCAATGTTTACTGTCATATATTACAAAAATAGCATACCGTTTGAACAAAAAAAAAATTCCTATAAAAATCCTCAATCCACGAGTCTCGAAACCAAAGACGAACAATTCAATTTGCTAACTGTTAAGAGATATCTATAATTGTAATTTAACATATCATTGGATTAAATGATGTTTTCTCTCTTATTATCAAATCGATCCGATCATTAGATTGCATATTTATGGATTCATGCTATTTGTCATAGATTTTATTTCTTGAAATCTTGAATCTTTGAAAGAGAAGATCTTTACGAAGCAAATAAGAAAAAGTTATGATAAGTTGTCCCATTTCGGATAGAACATGAACTTTGGATTTATATATATGGTATTGGACAATCCTAGTTTTTGTGATTAATTAGGTCCAAGTCCATATTTAACATGATATCAGAGTCTAGTTCGTCCTGATTTGAATATACCGATGTTTGGCCCTCAATTGCGATGTCCATGCTCCAAGACCGAGTTTGAACGTGAGGAGAAGTGTTATGATAAATTGTCTCACATCGACTGTGACATAAACTTTGAACTCATATATATGGTATTGAACAACCATAAACTCTTGAACTAGCTTTTCTGATTAATTAGACCCAAATTCATATTTAACAGAGTAAATTTCTTTTTTTTTCACACAAAACAAAACGAACAAAATTACACATAAGAAAAAGTTAGTCCACAATGAGAAATGATATCTCAAAGTAGAAAAATTATTACACAAATAAAATAGCAAAATCAAATCCAAACAACATAATTTCAATGCATACCAAACAAATCAAAACACTTAAATAACATACGATTTCAAGCACAAGTGAAATCCGATGGAAGGCTTTTGCCACAAGTGTTGACGAGCAAACTCAAAGAGATAGGAATGTTAATGTCAATCCCCAAAATGTTAGCTTTAATGGCAGTGCAAAGGCAAACTGCGGCTTCTAAATCGATTAGACCTTGAAGGATCGAGCAACAAGGCGTGTCGGGTGCGCCTACAATCACCGTTCCCACCGCCCCATCGAGTATTTTCGCGCAAACGCCGAGTTTTAGGGCGTCTCTAGGGCAACTCATCTTACTATAATTAGGGTTGGGGATTGACTTGGGTTGCATGCAAGTGTTGCAGCTACTCACATGAGTAAAAAACAAGAGATTAAAAGATAGGAAGAGAGCTATGAGACAAGAACTCTTTGGATCCATCTCTAAAATGGGTCAATCTTAATCAGGTTTGATTAGCAATGTGATTAGAGATAAGGCGTAATTAGCTTAGGAGATTAAAGATCTTGACTTTTAGGGTTTATATAGGATTAAGTGGAGGCAGTTGACGTGGACAAAGGACAACATAGGTTAAAAAGAGATGAAGCATGTGTATATGATGGTTGGCAAAGTAACTTTTATTAATAATTAATCACCAAGTTGATATTGGAAATCGAACTATATTTTTAACTATTCCTTTGGTAAAATAATATTCTGTATATTCATATAATATATATATTTTTTAAATTTGTTTACATCCATTCATAATCCTCTTTTATTTTTTTTCAACTCCGAAAAATTTATATAATCAGAAGCCTAACTTTTTTCAAAGTAGAAACAATTATTTATTGAACAATTTAGTACATTTTTATCATCTCAAAAGTAGTCTTTTAATAACACATTGGAAACGCATAAATCACTTCGATAATCTTGTAGAGATTCACATTCTCTTATAATAAAATTATCATGAATTTTCTATCACAAAGGTAATATATATATATATATATAATTAATATATGTAAGTGAATAACGATATCAAACATGCTATTAAGATATATTTTATGTCATCTCTTTCTAAATTATTAGACACCAAATCTTCATTTTCACATATTATGTAAAATCAGAGATTTCCCATCATATCCCTTTCTATATTATCAGCCACCAAATCTTTCTTTTCAGATATTAAGTCAGATATTCAACATTGAAATATCTTTTTTTGATATACACATTTTGTGTTTAAATATCAATCATGTATCGATGTATCGAACAAAAAAATAATCATATTACATATCAAAATTCTTCCTTCAATTCTTATAATTTTATTTATATTTAATTTATAGGCATACGCTATATATTAAGGATAGGATATGGTATAAGTAATTTTTTATAATTACTTTTTTTTTACCAAAATCTTTATTTATATTTATAGTTTCGAACTATGGATCACAAGACCGACCAATTGGCGATGGAGCACACTTAGGCGATCCCGTGAACAATAAGAAGCTTTTTCTTTATATAATGATTTGTTTTCTTCTGTACAATAATTACACTTTGTGTGGTGGAATCACAAGGCCCAATTGCAATAATTAATTAATATAAGTAACAGATTTTAATTGGTCAGACCAAATCAAATAAACATCATGATAGACAAGAAACGAACTCGTGAAGAAGTTGTTATGACATGAACTTAACTAAGAGGATTATGATTCCGATTAATATTTTCTAATTTCACAGTTAAAAAATGGGATTTATGCAAATATGGTTTTTGACCATGCAATGTAACCTAACATTCATGTGGACTTTTTTTTATTAAGATTCAAATTTGGAAAAAAAAAACATGAATTTTGATGTGAAATTGTGACTAAATTGATATAACAAAGCTATTTTCAATAGATTTTTTTTGTTAAAATGTAAAATATGTAAATAAGAAAGAATATGTTTTTTAGAAAAATGTAAAACATTAGGATGTGGATCAAGAAAAGCAATCCATCATCAGGAAAAAATATAATATTAATAAACTGAAAAATTATATTATGTTAAAAAAAACGGTACAATAAAAGTTTTGCAGAAAACTATACATTTACAATGATAATTTATACACATATTATAGAACAATACTGATTATTATGAATGAAAATATTTTGTACGATTGTCTCATTATGATAGATTATCTTGGAGGATGTGTCGAAAGTAAATGATGTTATAGAAATAGAGAATTCGCTTAGATCGAACAAAATATTTTTAGTCCAAGATTGTAACAACAATTTTGTTCGTGTCGCACAGAAAGTTGTTCGGTCGAGTTCTTCATATAAGATTTAGTACATAAAATGTATTTGGGTTGAGCAAAGGATTGCTCGGTTGAGCACTCTTCAAATGTCCTTTCTATAGTTATAACCAACAAGAAGAAGAATAACGGAGGATGCGGAGGAGGAGGGAAAAATATTTGTTATTCGGGAAAAAAAATTACAAATGAAAACTTATGTTCTTATTTTTTAAGAAAAAATTTCTAAAGATATTTTTTGTATGGATTTTCTGACGAATTTTTTGTCTCTCATCCTTGACAGATTTCAAATGGATATTAATTACCGTTTGATATTTCTTGTAATGATTTTTCCAAACTGAGTAGATGGTTAATTGAGCTGAGAAGATGGTTGCTCAGGCTGAACACTCTTAAACGTCATCACTCTTGCACTCGAGTCTTTTGTTCTACGTTTTGTTAAAAGTTTATGGTCTCATCCCCATTAGATTTGGCGCTTTACGAGATATATTCATCGTAGACTTCTTAGCATGCAATTGTTTTGGTAAACACCTCAAAATTTTTTTACCAAAAATATCATTTGGAAGTGCATTCATCTTCCTTTGATTTTTTACACTTCGTATTTATTCATCTCTAATTTTTCAAACCGATGTTCTACAATATCAAGACGAAATCTTTAACATTTGAGATACCTTAATGAATCGATCTCTAGTGCGTCCTATGTTTTTTACAGATTCATATTTTTGAATTTGTTTGAACTCATTGATGTCCACGAATGCAAAAATTATTGCAAGTGTTTTAGCGCTGTAAGTTGAATTTATTTTCTCACAGGACGTCCACTAATTAGTTGGTTTCTTATTAGAATTTCCATGTTCACCGATCACCATAGAAGGACTCCATCCATTCTTCCCATCACTCCACGCATTCTTGTCAATGCCTCTGATATTTTCACGTATTTTTACTTTCCAATATCCATATTGGATGTATGGAGCATGATCGACTTTCTAAATGAATACATATCTCTTGGAATTTTCATGTTTTCTTTAGGATCTCACACCAAAAAATAAATAAAATATCTAGTTTTGGTGGACTGTTCTGATACCAATGGAAAATGTTAAAGACAACAAGTATAACAAAAATATAGAAATAAAAGAATTGTGTTTTACTGAACTAATTTTTTTATTCATGCATCAATCTTCAAATACACTTGTTTCATCTCACAATGCACTCGAGAATACCACAATTAACTTCCCTTAGTTAGACCATGAATATGAAAACCAAATTAAAAAATACACGTTCTAGCAGTGCTAGCTAGTACATATCACAATTCACTTAATGTTTCGTTAATCTTTCAAGCTTTCTCCATCATTCTTTTATAGTGATCGTTTTTAACTATATTTGTCGAAATTCCAGGAACATCTTATCTGAAATTTCAATCCACCAAATTATTTCATTATCAAGTTAAATCCGATAAACTTTCAACAACCTTTGCTCAAGTTTTTTTCCCAAAAATCTCAAAAACCTACAACAAACACAAAACAACATTTCTAATTAAATGATAACAACTAACAAGTATTATTATTATTATTATTATTATTATTATTATTATTATTATTATTATTATTATTATTATTATTATTATTATTATTATTATTATTATTATTATTATTATTATTATTATTATTATTATTATTATTATTATTATTATTATTATTATTATTATTATTATTATTATTATTATTATTATTATTATTATTATTATTATTATTATTATTATTATTATTATTATTATTATTATTATTATTATTATTATTATTATTATTATTATTATTATTATTATTATTATTATTATTATTATTATTATTATTATTATTATTATTATTATTATTATTATTATAGGACACTTGG
Organism: Gynandropsis gynandra; assembly: GCA_036759665.1. Lineage (NCBI taxonomy): Eukaryota > Viridiplantae > Streptophyta > Magnoliopsida > Brassicales > Cleomaceae > Gynandropsis > Gynandropsis gynandra. The sequence goes on along the minus strand of CM071865.1, from coordinate 49,517,221 downwards.
ACAATGTCTTACCATACATCGATATAAAATATTATAAAAAAATGAATGTTCACATAAATAAATATAGATATGTAAATGAAGATACTTTTCCTTTTTTTTAGTAAACCACATACGTAAAAGCTTTCCACATAAAATCATTTCAACCCAATTTTTTAAAAAATATTTTTCCACATGAATTGAAATTTATGTGTACAAAATTCAACAAATTTTAGGGCAACAGAAATCTATGGGTAATCTAAAGCATTCATATATATAAACGACAGCTGGACCAAATCTAGATGAAGACTTCTTCTCTGCCTCATGTGTTCTCTGCATCTTATCTTGTTCATAGTTCTAAAGGGCACAAGTGAATCAAAATTGTCACCATCACAATTCCATTAATCTTATTTATCAATGGTAAAAAGGTAAGAATATGGATACATATTCTAATAATTGATATATATATATATATATGATTATATAATTTTATTTTAAAAAAACTTATATTCCTAATAATAACTTCTATTACTTTTTGTTTGAGAATGCAAAGATTAATGTCACAAAGTTTTTTTTTCTCAATTTTTTTATACAGCCGTTTCACTGAAAAAATATAATTTTTGCCATCACAAAACATAATTTTGTTTCAATTATTTGAAGAACCCTACAATCACCTTCCAATTCGTACCTTAGTCTTTGGTACCACATTTTTGTTTAGGACAACATTTTAATTCGTGGATTTTATTTTCAGTTTTTTGTTATTTTTTCCTAACTATTGTATTGTCTATTCTAATATTTTGCATTTATAAAAAATAAAAAAAGGAAAAGAAAAATTGGTAGATAAATTTTATTTTTTATAAATACTGTTAAAAATTGAAAAATAGCAAATCATTATGGTGATTTTGCTAATTTATAAGGATGAGTTTGGTGAAACCTACAAATATTGACAATTTACCTCAATTTTTCTTTTGAAATTTTTGGCGCAATAATTTAATGCAAGACTCCCACTATTATCTATATTTGTATGTAATATGTATGACTTCACAAATATCGAATATTCAATTATTCGTATTCATATTCATCGAATATTTGATTTTATTATTTATATTCGCATCCATAAATTCGAATATCTATAAATTCGAAAATCTGTAAATATTATGATATTTGTATTTATATCCAATCTAAATTTTAAAAATTTTAAAAAATTAATAAAAATTTCATAATTATCAAAATATAATTTATTCCAATTACAATCTTCAAGTTTTCTTCTACATATATAAAAAATCAACTAAACTCCAATATACAAATGTCCACAAGAAATAGATCCTAATCAAAGATATTACAACCCATTTAATCCCCCTTTAAAATGAATCTCGGACACAGACTGAACCGGATAGGAGCTTAAATCTAATCATAACCCACGAAAATCTCATAAATCTCGATAAAATCATGAAAAAGCAAAATAGTCATTTGAATTAGAGGGTTTCGGCTCTCGTACGAGATATCAACGGAACATATAAAGGAGAAACAACTATTAGGGTGCGACAGCGAAAAACTCACTTCAACTACAATTATAAATATAATACATATTTGTTTATATATATTTTATATTGAGTGCTAGAATTATTAAAATTATCTCTATTATATATTTATCTATAAGTTAACTAAATTATTATCTATATATTTATCTAAAAAAATTTCGAATTTTTTTATTTATTCCAATAGTCCTTTTTTAACACATCAAAATCAATCAAAATTTCAAATTCTTTAAAAATTGTAAAATTTCCATTTTTAAAAAAGATTTTACATTGCAAAATACATATCTTTTTGTATGTATTGTATTAAATATGTTTTGAAATAATTGAAAAAAAAGATTATTATTATAGATAAGGGATAAGTAACAAGGATTATGGGGCCTGAAACAAAAATCCAAAAATGACATTCATAAAATCAATGGACAGATTGACAGCTCAATACCCCAAAGCTCACACATGGCTTCTTCATTCTTCCAATTCTTATTCCCATTCTCTTTTGTTTATTTATTTTAATTTAACACTACAAGCAACGCACATACTACCAAAATATCACACATGGGTCATCATTATAATTTTATATTCTTACGTTTATATTTATTAATTTTAGAGTTAAATGTATATAATAAACTCCCAAATCCATGGATCATATATTAGTCTATGATGTCAAACAATATAGAGAATCTACACTATACTAGAATTATGATAAATATTTTCAATTCCATAAAAAAATTGTATGTTTCTAATTCCTGTAATTTTAATATTTATTTTTTAAACAATTGGTGTATAAATAAATTAATTCATCAAATTAATTAAAAAAAATTAAAAAAAAACTTTAATATATCGCAATATTATTCAGAATTTTTTTTGGATCTAACATAATTTATTAATATATCGAAATCTCCTTCATAAAATCTATTCTATTGCATTATCGTATCCATGCTAATAGTGATTAGAAATTACTATTAAAATTATAATTTTGCATTGAAAATAACAGCTAGTCATCTTGATATTTCCCATCTTCATTAATATATTAATTGTACGAAAAACAATTAAAAATAAAAATAAAAAAATATCGATTCACTCTTGTTACACCAAACATTTACAACAAATTTAAATAATAAAAAAAATAAAACAATAATGAATCAACATGCATATTTTTTTTTTTAAAATAAAAATGTTGCCCTCATAATCTCTCATGAAGCATCTATAAAACCCACCCCAAGGACCTTCAAAATTCTCATCCCAACATAGAGAATAGTAATAATATTTATTCTCTTGAATTCTCTTCCATATCATATTTACTCAAAAATGGCTTCAAAATCCTCAATCTCTTTAGCAATCTTTCTCCTTCTCAACCTTCTCTTCTTCACATTAACCACAGCTTGTAACAGCTGCAACCCTTGTGGAAATGGTTGCCCCTCTCCCAAGCCAAAGCCAAACCCTAATCCAAAGCCAACCCCAAGCCCTAACCCTAGTGAAGCTAAGTGCCCTAAAGACACTTTGAAACTCGGTGTATGTGCTAACGTACTCAATGGTCTTCTCAACGTAACCCTAGGTCAGCCACCGGTCACACCTTGTTGTACTCTTCTTCAAGGTCTTGCTGATGTTGAAGCTGCTGCTTGTCTTTGCACTGCTCTTAAGGCTAACATCCTTGGAATCAACTTAAACCTTCCAATTTCACTCAGTTTGCTTCTTAATGTTTGTAGCAAGAAGGTTCCTTCTGGTTTTCAATGCGAATAAGAACATATATATGATGATACAAACACAGATTTGACGTTATATATATATATATATACGTGTTCTTGTTCAGGAAATCATGGGATCGGGTTTTAGATTCTATTTTATGTCTTTTTCTTTTGTTCTTGTGAGTTATCTTTTCATGTATTTTCAGTTGTTTTGTCTTCATGTCTAGTTATGTGTGTTACCCATTTGATTCTATATTTCATTGTTTTCTTTTATTTATCATTGGGGATGTTGTTGTATTGATTGTTCTATGAAGTAATAAATCATTTGTTTTCTTCTTTTTTTATGGTTTTTCTTTGTGAAACCACACCTTTTTTTTATCATGCTAAGATTAATCATCATTTAATCAATACATATGTCAAATATCGAATATCAATTCTATTCAATGATTTTTTTTTTGTTATAATAATAGTACTCAAATTTTTTTGAATGGATTCGATTGATCACTCGAAAATTCCAATATTTGGCTTAAATGATCTTCTAGATTTGGATTGCCCACGTGAAATCCCAAAATTTTGGGTTGTTCGGACCACTAAATAGCTTTAAAAGGAAAAAGAATTCAATCGAGACGGTTCCATAGGAATGATGCTATATATATATATATATATCAAAGCTATATTATTCTTGTCTATGTCTATAAAGTGATGAATTGGGAGTTATCTCTACAAATCCAAAAGAGTAGTGCATAAATCTCAATAATAAAAATGAAAACAAATGAGTGAATATACGTTTAAGTGCCATATATATACCATATATATATATACACACGCCGATTTACATAGATATGTGTATAGTATATGCAAGGGAGCGAGTAAATTAAGTCCACGAATTCTAACAATTAATCTAAATGAAAAAAAGATCTCCTAAGACACTCTGTCTCGCATAATGTGGTCGATTTTCGGACATGACGTCTCAATCATTCAATAAAATGTTGGGTCGTTATATATTTGGCCTCTTGCCAAATGTATTATACATATACATACATATATACAAATGTACAATCGCATATAGCTACAATATAAGATAACATATACATACATATATATATATACATTCAGAGAGACTAAGACAAATTTACATGTGAAACGTAAAAAAGAAGAGGTGTTAGAGAGTAGTATTAAAAGACCTAGAATTGATCTTTGATTTACTAATATAAGATTTACCTTTCTGATTATACTGCAAAATATTCGATTTAGATCGAATGGGATTCAAGTCACCGACATTAACATGTGTATGTTGTTAAGGTAAAAGCACAAAAAAGAGGTGAAATTGAACGTTAAAATAGTCGAGACATGCCATATCATAAATAAGGTCTTCTAGTACACACACATATATTCAGCCCGTGACTGAAAAATTTTGATTTAGGATACATTATTACATGTAAAATTAAAAATCTTATTTTCTCCTCACATGGGACTGTCAAGTGAATAACAAAGGTAGAGAGAGAGAGAGAGAGAGAGAGAGAGAGAGAGGATATTTTGGTTTTGTTTCAAGAATAGTACATACAATAAAGTTGAAAGATTCCAGACCACGCATAGAATGAGAGCACATGCATATGAATGAGAACAAAAATGGTGAATTCATGTTCATTCCGACTAAACACTTGATCTCATAGATCAAACCAATCGTTTTCTATTATATCGATCCAACTAGATTGCTGAGAATTAAACTCAAAATCGTCAGAAATTTTGGATGGTTTTCATCAAAAATTTTAGAAGGTCAAATAGAAACCAAATTCAACGTATGATCTATGAATTTTAATGCCCCGAAAGTCTATTTTATGATGGTTTAAGTTTCAAATTGTTTGGAAATTTATAGAAGATTTTATTATTATTTTAGTGACGAACTGTCAGATTTGACTGCATTAATTCTTTTATGGAATTTCAGTCTCATTTATATCTTTCTATACATTTTGTTGATTATAGAACTTTCTAATCTATTGAAAAAAATTATATATAGAGATAAATTATATGTTTTGGAAAGCAAGAGAAAAAAAAAGAAAGAGATAGAATTAAAAAGAAAAAAGCATTTCTCTTTTTTTCTCAAGAATAATCAAATACTTATCTCATGTTCCATCATACATTCTATATGTATGAAGGGTGTTCGGCCAAGCAAACATTTGGTCGATCCGAGCAAAATTTTTGTGACAAATTATATCTAAAGATTTCGATAGAGCAACATGGTGCACTGTTTGAATGAATTGGAAGTTCAAAAAATGCTCGGTCAATCAATGTATTGATCAAACCAAGCAAATTCTCGACTTTAGAAACATCGTGTTATTTTCAATTTGGAACCAAACGCTTTAAAAAACACTCAATCGTGCAACCATTTATTCAGTTGAGCCGAATAGAATCCAATTGTTCTGATTTTTATTCTTTGAACGAGTCCAAAACATTGTATGTTCAATTTTTCAGTTTAGTTTACATCTTATTAATTCACATAAAATTTTCGTAAGGTGTTCATGATATTTTTAATTTTTAGAAGTGTTTTTTTTTTAATTCTGGCGGATGAACTCTTAAATTCAAATGTTCAACGATTTATCAACATTAAAACATAAGAATGTTGTAACATCGTCATTGTGTTCAGAGTTCTTTAATTGGATTGTAATCGAGTTTGAAGCATTTTTCTAACAATGAAAAAATATTAAATTCTTTTATCGAATTATTAAAGAATTTTTAACCTTTCATTTATCTTGACAATAGAATATTAATTTATTTTAATATCGATATGAATTTGTATGTTGATGGAGTGTAACATATGTATATACAATTGTATCTGGAATACAAACAACGATAATGTATTTAGATGATTGATTTTCTATAGATTAGAAAATAATTCTAGAGAAGCCAACCAAGAACATTTACATATCAACCACTTATCTAGAAGTTTTTTTTTATAAAATATAAATATTATACAAGTGAATGATTGTAAATGAGAGATTTTAATTTAGATATAGAAAATTATTAAAGTTTCATCATATATGGATTTACAAAATTTAAATCGACTATTTATGGCCAAAGTAAATTCACATAAATTAAAGTATTTTAGAGCAATAGCTATTGAGTTAACAACTCTTATTTCATCATTTATTTATTCCATATAATCTCTGTTCTAAAAATCGGCCTAGGCGGCCGCCTAGGCGGCGTTAGGCGGTGGCCGGACGCCCCGATTAGTCACTAATCGGATGTTCTAGGCGGACCGGACGCCTGGGCGGTCTAGGCGGGCGCCTGGGCGGTCTAGGCGGTCGTCTAGGCGGTATTCTAGTTTTAAAGGTAGAAAAACAAATTTAAGGCAAAAAAAAACATTAACAATTAGTTTATCAATATGATAATGAAATTAGAATACTTTAGAATGAGTAAATGATTACAAATTTATATATTTATTTTTCATTATAGTTATATAAATAATTATTTGTTTCTTGTGTAAGTAGGTAAGCACAAAAAGACGAAACCGACTTAATAGTAAAAGGTTGAATAATCTAGTTTATTTTTAATTCAACGTGAGGTTGATGGTTTAAACTAAAAATAAATGAACAAGGTATGATAAGTCACCCAAGTCCTTGATGGAGAAGCGGGCAGCTAGGGCATCAATGAACTGCTGGACTTTCGATGAGCAATTGCCTGTAACAACAATATCATCAACATAAACCAGCACATACAATTCTAGCGCGGTTGTGTTGAGGATGAACAAGGAGGTGTCCGCCAAAGAGTTGCTAAAGCCGAGAGCAAGAAGAAATGTGCGAAGTTCCGAGTACCATGCTCGAGGAGCTTGTTTGAGGCCATAGATTGCTCGCTGAAGTCTGAACACATGAGTAGGATGAGTGGGATCAATGAAACATGGGGGTTGAGACATGTATACCTCCTCCATGAGACTGCCTTGAAGAAAGGCGTTATTGACATCAAGTTGTCGGAGAGACCATCCACGGGAGACTACAATGCTCAAGATAACACGGATGGTTGTAGGTTTGACAACCGGTCTGAATGTCTCATGATAATCGATGCCCGATCTTTGGTGAAAACCCTTTGCAACAAGTCGAGCTTTGAATCGTTCCAAGGATCCGTCTTGTTTGCATTTGATTCGAAACACCCATTTACAACCAACAATATTCTTTGCTTGTGCTGCGGGAACTCCCTCTCGTCGTCGCTCTAACCTAACCTAGGCCGACCCTCTCTTCTTCCTTGCCGTCTGTGGTTTTCTCGATTCCGAATTTGGTTTTGTTCGAAGAAAAAGCTTATCAATTTCAAATTTCCTTCTATGTTTGAGTTTCTAGGGTTCTTTGTTGTTTCTAGGGTTTTTATATCTGATACTTGGTATCAGAAGAGAACACCGAGCACAAACAAGCTTCAGAAGAAGCTCTTTGTTGTTTGTTTCATTTAGGTCGAAATTGGATTAAGGTTGAAAACGTTGACGAACAAAAACTTGGTTGATTTGATGACAATTTGCAAGAATTTTGGTTCTGTTGAAGTTCAATGGGCACGGGTTCGGGTACCCGCGAGTACCCGATGCATTTGGCGAGTACCCGAAGCCCGGGTACCCGAGCTCCTCGGGTTCGGGTTCGGGTAGAAATATGTCTACCCGTCCGGGTTCGGGTTCGGGTTCGGGTTCTCTCAAAAATCCGGGTACCCGACCCGTGCCCAACCCTAATATATATATATATAAATCCGCCTAGCCCGCCTAGAAGGCGCTTTAGGCGCTGGGTGTCCGTCCGCCTAGCGCCTAGCGTTTTCTTGAACCTTGCATATAATGTATCTCAAGTCAATTCATATATAATTTACACCAACGACGTACAAATTCAATCAAACACAAATTACAAAACCAGAAAGAAAATCAAGAAATAAGTATGCAAAAAATCAACACATTATGAAGTTTGCTTCAATAGATGTGTTCCTATATTTTAGAAAAAAAAAATTTGAGATTTCTACGTGTAAGGTCGTAGTTTCTAATGGTTTGGATTTTGGTTCAAATAAATAATTATTTATTTTTAAAAAATATAACCAAATAGGATCTAAAAACATTTATCAATTTAAGTTTGAATAATTCGTGTTTAGAATTATTTAAATGAAATAAAATCAAATTAATTTTAATGTAGTACGGTTTTGGTTAGAAATATTCGGTTTGTTGGAAAACGAAATTGAGAAATTCAAAGTTTTTGAATTTTCTAATTTAATTAAAAATAAAAATAAATTCATAAAAACCACAAAATATAAAATAAAAATTATTGTTATTATTAAGAAATTATATTTTATTTTAAAAAAACGTTTGTGATAGTTTTTTAGTTTTTTTCAAACTCGCAAAACGAAAATCCAAATCGATTTTAAGTTTTGAATTATATAATAATATTTATTAAATATGGATAGAATCGGATCAAATAATCAGAAACGTTCACCATTTTGTTTTTCTAATCTTCTCAACTTACTATTTTAACTCACCAAAATCCACCGTAATACCTTTTATGAAAACCAGGAACAATTCTTCTGCAATTTCCGGATTTGCACAAACATTTAGGAATATATATATATATATATATATATATATATAACATCATAGTCGAATAGTTCGTCTCTGTTTCAGATTCTCTTCATAGGATCTAAGTCGATATATTTTAGAGTCTAAAATTTCAAATGAGGTCACAATAGGCTTGCGGTAATCACCACTCGAATTTCGTATGTCGTTTTTATAATTGAAAACAAAAATATAACTTTTTGCATATGCCATGTGATTTTATTTTAATATATAATGAAATTTAAAAAACTATATATTATATTTATTAAAAGGTGACATTATAGTTTTCTTGTCACGATGCATTTGGTGTCACTTCTGAGATGGATGGTCCCTAAGTGAGCAATTAATATTTGATGCACCCAAATTCAGCCCGTGAACCATTTTTGTTCTTTCCTTTACAAAATAGAATTCTGCAATTTTATTATTTTTTATTTTCTTTTTGTAAAATCATTTTCTATTATCAAATATAGGCCGGACCTAACTAATCCCTAAGTTAATTTAAGAGTTTAGGGTTGTTAAGTATTATATATATGAAGTCAAAATTCATGTTCTAATCGATGTGGGACAACTTATCATAAGATTCCCCTCACGTCTAATTGCGGTCCTGAAACGTGAACATTACAAATGTAATTGGAACAAACATTTTCAGTCCGAACCTCAAATAAGACACCAAAAAATCTAGATTCTCAATCATTACATAGTGGTGTGATAAGAGGTTCATTAATAATTCAAATATCATACCTTTTATTTCACAATGAAAAAAATTACGAGCAAAATATCGCATTTTAAAGAAATATCTCCAAATCCAATTTTCTCTATTTTTCATGTCAATAAGATATGATTTACACTGAAATTGTATAATTTAGTATGAAATATTAACATATTGTATATATTTTAGATGTTGGTCTTACTATATATCACACAAATATATGTATGTATAAGATAATAATATATTATCTTAGATATTTGTGTGAGATTGTTTTGTTAATTAAACCCGCGACTCATTAAGTTAACTTTTTTATTTTTTTTAAATTATGGGTTTTAGAAGATGATTGGTGGAGTCGCAGTCGTCCGCAAACGCGGCGACTGCATTTTCTGACGACTGCAGACGAGATTAAAATCGATTGGTGGAGTCGCAGTCGTCCGTAATCGCAGTGAAACACATAATTTAAAAAGCTGGAATAATATTGCATTACGACTACGTTTTGGTGCATTTTGGTTAAAATTACGGAAACAACCTTCAAATTTAATGAAAATTTGATTATGTTTTGATAAAAAAATTAAGTTTCTATTATAATTTATATTAATTGTAAATATATATATGCATATATATATGTATATATATTGTATATGTAAATATTTTAATAATTTTTTAATGTTTATATTTATTTCAAAAATTTGAAAATTATAATTAAAAAGTATATAGTAAACAACAAAATTTAAATAAATTATTTTATTAATAATTATCTATTTTGGTAATTTTGCTCAAAACGCAATCGCAACAGTTTTTTGTCATTCGCTTCTAATCGCAATCGCTATCAAACACATCGATTCATACAAAATGAAACAAAACGCCGTCAATAGCAGATAGAAACGCCACCAATCGCAAACGCAACGTTTCCACTAGTCAACTCCTTAATCATAATGTGTGGTTCTTATATTATATGTGTTTTTTATTAAGTTTCGGATTTTGATTATCTAAATTCCATATTTTTTTCTCACTTTTCAAGACGTTGAAATTGTTTTAGATATTTGTTTGGTTACTTAAATTTTTTATTTTGTTTTTGGGCCAAGGGAAAATATTATTTTTCATCATAACCAACTAGAGAACCCCATTGTCTAGAAATTTGATCGTATAATTAAAGTTGTTATTGGAATTCTCGATTTATTTTGCAATGAGATGATATATTTTTTAATACCTTTAGATAGGGCTGAGTAAATAACTACTATCCGTGAATATCTGACTATTTGTATTTTACTTGTATTCGAAGAATGTTTGGATTTATTATTTGCATTTGTATTTATAAACTCAGATATTGTAAATACGAATATATCCGTACCCAAACCTAATTTTTTAATGTAAAAACATAAAAATGATTTTAATAAAAAAGATTAAATATAATTTAAAACTAAAATTCAAATCACACAAAAATATAAAGATATATAATATAAATAAAACAAAACACCAAATTTTTCACATTCAGCTACACATTAGTTATTTAAATTTAGTTTGGTCGATAACTCTACTAATATCGTTAATTCACCTATAACATGAAATAAATTGTTAGATATCTTGTAACGTCTATATAACATTATCCAACTCATTTAGATTAGAATTCAGTCTTGAGTGCAAATTAAAGTTTCAACAATATTAGTTATTTTAATATATTTGATATTTTAGTTCATCAATCATAAATATATTGCATATTTGTCTATATATTTATATAATGAGTGTTAAAATAAGATTAATAATATTTTATTTACAATTTGATCATTAAAATCAATTTTGTTATGTATGTATCTATATATTAAATAAATTATATATTTAGTATTTACGGATACGAATAGTTCGAACAAATGAGTCTACTATTTATATTTGTATTTATATTTATCGAATGTTTGATTTCTAATATTTATATTTGAATTTATGCTAACGGATATTCGAATTTTAGGTTTGAATACAAACCGGATACGAATAATTCAAATATTTTTCTCAACCTTATCTTTAGATCTATGTTTTATAAATTTTTAAAATGTATAATATGGTTAGATCTTCTTTCCACAAACCAATATTTATATGTTTTAGTGGCGAACGTAGAAAATATTTTTGTTGGAGGCAAAATATTAAAATAAAAATAATTTAAATGTAAATATTTTAAATATATATATAGTATAGAAAATAAAATATATTATAAATCTTGTTTGAGTTGTTCATGTTTTAAAATCCATATATAATAATTTGACATTATCTTATATATAAATATATGTGCACTTAATCTTTATTTTAAAAAATAGTTTATTTTTTATTTTAAAGAAAGATTATAATATAATTTCAATATTAAAATTAAAATAATTGTACGGAAATAAGTATATAATTAATTAGAGATAAAAAAATTAAAATAAAAACATTAAATCTAGAATTAATTTGTTTTAATAAAAATTTTGTTTCTTAATCAAATATTTATTTTTATAAAAAAAATATCGGAGACATTTGACCCAATTTGTAATTGTGCATCCGCCCGGTCCTCGTTAATGATCAACGTCTATTTTTATTTTGCTTTTCATAATTGTTATAATGAATAATTAAGAAAAATGATAACAAAAGGGAATTATCATAAATAAGTTGTTTTTATTTGTTGCAAAAATAACATAATTTGTATTAAAATTTGTGACAGATTAAACGTTAATTTATGCGTCACTTTCATGTCATAGTTGCGTTTAAATTGCATTAACACCAAAAGTTACACTAATTTTAGCGTTTTAATTGACGAGTTTTTTTAATGTATATATCATTGCAATATATACTATATAGATAATAGATTTTGAGAATTCCAAATATGCTTGGCATGTATATATATATATATATATATATGAAGATTTGGATCAAAGAGTCAAAGAGATAAGACTTTGAGAAGCTGGAACTAAACAAAACAAAAGATTACACTGAACAAAATCCCATGCAAAAACCCTAAACTAAAACAAAAGACAACAACGAACAACTGTAGAACCCTAGATTTTGAACAAAGTCCCATGCAAAAACCCTAAACTAAAACAAACGACGTCAACAACAACTGTAGAACCCTAGATTTTGAACAACTTGAACATCACTCTCTAGAGATTATTACAAAACAACTGAAACTCTCACCACGAAACCCTAAGCTTTTTTTTTTAATTTTTTTTTGTGATCAAGTGAGTGGAGGACAGACAAAACCAGGAGGAGGAGTCATTCCGCATGTAATGAGAGCTTGAAGAGCAAGAGGAATGAAAATGTTTAGGTTTAGAAGCTTAAGTCTTATGGTCGTACAAAGACAAATTGCTGCTTCTAATTCAAGTAATCCTTGTAACACTGGACAACACACATTCTCCACCGGATTCCCAAGCCCTATATGTATTAATCCTCCAAGAACATCCACACATGCCCCAAGCTTCAATGCGTTTATCGGACATGTCGGTTGTACCCCACCTCCGCCACCTCCAGAGGGTGGTCCTCCTCCTCCTCCTGATGGTGGTCCGCCGGTGTACGGTGGGTAACCCGAGGAAGGTGGTGGTGTTGTGATCGGTGGAGGGTTTATGATCGGAGGGAGTATTCCGGACGGTGGCGGAGTAACTGGAGGAAATGTCACCGGCGGTGGTCTTACAACCGGAGGAGGTCTCACAACTGGTGGAGATACCACCGGAGGAGGACGTACAAACGGGGGAGAAACAACCGGAGGAGGACGTACAACTGGGGGAGATACAACCGGAGGAGGTCTTACGTATGGCGGCGACCGTCCACCTCCTCCACCATGGTGTGGTGGAGGGCCACCTCCACCACGTCCACCATGGTGCGGTGGTCGGCCTCCACCGCCACCGTGGTGCGGTGGTCTAGGATGAGGAGTTTTTGGGGGACGGTAAGGAGGATACGGGCCGTAATACGGAGGGTGTGTGCAAGGACCACAAGCTAGGATCGGAGGCAATGCGATCAAATTCCAAATCAAAAAAATGAAAAATGAAGCCAACGTTTTGGAACCCATCACTATTAGGGTTTCACCAAAATATTTTCTTCTTGGGTTTCCGAAGTTTGATCGTATAATCTGTTATATATATATATATATATATATATATATAAACCTAAGTGTTACCCGTGACTGTATGGGTACATACACTAGTTACTATAGTGTTAAAGTAGCTTCAATAATTTGGTTAAAAGCACGAACGAACGAACATCTGTCGAGCAATATGAATAAGCAAGACATAGAAATTTTAAAAATTAAAAAAAAAGTATTGAAATTAGGGATATTATGAGCCTTTCGAGTTGCGTTACAACTCAGTATTCATTTTATTGAAATTAGAATATAAAGACGTGAAAAATTAAAGAAATTTTGGACCGTTGTTGGTCTGATACAAACTTCAAGGTGAAGTCCGTGACTAATGTTCAGAATGATATTCTAAAGTCCGTGAACGATTTGTTTTATCATGTTTTTTAGTTCATAAACAGTTTATATTCCATTTGTTTCCTTCAAAATGTTTAATTAAAAACAAGATTTGTATGTATTTTAGTTGAAAAGTTCTTATATTACTAATCATTATGATCATTTAGAAGCGAGATAAGTAATAAATTTACGATTGAAAATGATTGAAAATGTACTTCTTTGAACAATTATGCCCATTTTAAACAAGATTTACATGTCTAAATATGTAAGCACAGAGGATTTTAACAATGATTGAAAATGTACTGCTTTGAATAGATCATGAAATGAGATTTAAATTGTATCTAAAAATTAGTTCAAAGGTTAAAAATATTAAAATCATATATAGAATCTATATTATATTATAGATTTATGATTATTTTTTAATTAGTACGGTATAATACAAAATAAGAGTTGATGAACATTCATTGATGGTTATATTGATCAAATTGAGGGAAGACAAAATAATTTTTCCGTAATTCATAAAATTTTGAAAAAACTAAAGTATTTTAGAGGGTTTAAAGCAATATTGTCATTATAATACTACGGTGAGAAAGAAAATTTGAAAAGCATTTTAACAAAACATAAAATAAATGGAAAAAACAACAATAAAGAGTAACTGCATTGCATTAAAACCAATAAATGGCCGAAAATATGATTTTGATCTTTTTCAAAGGCTCATATATGAAGTTTGGAATGAATGTATTTCAGCATTCACGACAAGAACAATATTAATTTGGGAGCAATGAAGAAGAAGAATTGATGGTCATATTTCACTGAAAAAATAACAAAGTATTGTTAGGAGTTATAAAGCTTTTATTTTTATTTTTTTCATTCAATTAATCAACAAATATATATATATATATAAAGAATTTTTAAAACCGTAATTGGAAAATTTTTTGGAAATGTTTTCCATGATCTTAATTGGAAAACTTTCAAAATGTAAACCAAATATACACATAATGTTTGTGAATATTTCCAATAGGGACGGATGTACAAAATATAAATATAGAATTGATAAAATGAAATAAACAACAAATGAAAATACCATATGAAGTTTCGATGGAGGTTTGCATGTAAAAGTTTTCTAAGACAAAATTTTTTTGTACATTTCCGTCTAGATGGGTCAAAGATCATAAAGATTCAAGTTGATTCGTATGGAAATTACTTTGTGTTTTTATCATAATGTATAAGAAAATAAAGAATGAAAGGAATGTTTGTTTTCTCTGTAAAAAATCGAATGACTCCATGATCATTCTCATAGATTTTTTTATGTGCAAGGAACGTGAGAAACGTTTTTTAAAAATGTATTATTTCACATATATCCAATCGAAAAATGATAAAATGGTGAGACAAAAGAAAGAAAAATAAACCAAATTAAGGCCCAAGTTTATCTTGTAATTTTATATATGTATATTTTGAGAGTCTACAAAAAAAATTCATAGCATTTCATTTTTTTCCTTTAATGATCACTTAAATAATGATCAATATATTGTCAAATTTTCAAGATGGAATTCATCCATAGGCTTTGATATTCCTTAGATACCTCATATTTTCTATTCCAATTTAATAATATCCTACATTTGAATAGAATATAAGATATTTCATCGTAATATTGATTAAGTATACATTTGTAAGATGTCTTTTGAAATTAATTTTTTTTAATGTGAATGTTCAATAAATCGACATATTTGATCGTCTAATTGCTAATTACTAGTGGCCTCGATCTTCCTTAAATCAGGTTTTTTTAGGTGGCATGCCCACCTAGGCGATATGAATTAAGAAAAAAATCAATTAATACTGTCAATTTGGCCATCAAATAAAAAAAATTCTTGCTCAATTTTAAAAATATTATAGTATATTATTTCTTATTAATATGAATATTTTTTAAAATAAAAATTATAATATGTACAAACTAATATTTCAACAAATCTTATTATTTATATAAATAATACGAATTTTAGCATAAAAAGACATATAAAATCCCATTATATATATATATATGTATATATTAGTGATTAAAGGAGAAAATTAACCTTGAATTTGAGTTAAAAGAGAAAAAACTTAATAAATAATATGGAGAAAAGAAATTAGATAATTAAAAAAAACTATTTATTTATGTTATTTATCGTATTTTTAATCTTTTTGTTTTTTGTTGTTCTTGACATTGTATAGATATTTATCAATATATGGATTATAAATTTATTGAATTAAATTTATTAAATATATATAATATATTGCAGTCTAATTCGCCTAGATGTTCTAAGTGTTGAATTACCATCCGACTAGCGTCTAGCGTTTTCTTGAACACTAATGAATATTTATCGATTTTTTTTTTTTGAGTTAGTGAATTTCATTCTTAAACTGCTCATGTTTCACAGTAAATCTATATATTAAAAGTTCAACAATTTGGAGGCTTCTCATACATTATTTTTCATTTTACATTAATTATCATTCATAAATTACTTTAAATGAATTATATATTAATAATATTAATATTTTAAAGAAACACAAAATATTTATATTAATTTAGAGAATGTTTTAGTTATTATATATGTAAATAAATAAAAAAAATTAAAAATAAATAAATAAATAAACAATAAAAAATGCTATACATTTATTTGAAATACAATTTAGTATAAAATATCAATATTTCCAAACTCTATCATCATACTCTTTCTTCACACAACCTTCAAATTGGCAACCTCAATCCGAACTTATTTATACGAAATCTCCGATGCGAGCTTCTTCACCTTCGTTGTACCTTCTTCTCATTCGCTCATGACAGTTAATATTGTGTTATCAAAATAATTGCATTTTTTTTATCATAATATTAAATTCAATAGAATTTTAAAGATATTAAGGTAAACAAATAATATAAAAAATAAAATTTATACATTTATAAGTATAATGATATTAGATTTGTGAATTAAAAAATGATAATAGAAAAGTATATGATTCGAAAGGATTAGTCTTTCTATTAAATGCATTTAAAATTTGGATTTACATACATAAACTTAAAATATTTATATAAAATTATAATTTTATATGAACATACAAGAAGAGGTAGAAAAAATTCAACTCCGTCAATGATAAAGAAGAACACAACACAATCCAAGAAAAGGTATCGATTTCATCAATTGATTATAGTATTAAATCAATACAATTAAAATATAAAGTTGTACAAAAAACTTATTCTTATGATTTTTTAGATTCAGAAAGTGTAAAAAATAAACTGAATATATTTTATGAAAAGGTTATGTTGTTATTATCGAATGACATCATGCAAGTAACGTATGATAAGAATTTTTATAAGGATATAAAAATAACACAATCAATTTCATTAGAATTTGTTGATCACTAGCATACTTGTATTTATCAACGATATTGTTAGTTATTATAATATTTTTACTTATACTACATTTAAATTGAATACTAATTATTCAATATATGATATGTTACAAGGAACAATTATGGAAAGAAATATTTTTAGAATAATATTTATCTTAAAATAATTATATACTGTAATTGTTCACGAATATCATAAATGATTTATAATTAACTAAAAATATTCTATTTAAAAATATTTGAATTAATTTTAAAATTTTATACGAATATCATAAATGATTTATAATTAACTAAAAATATTCTATTTAAAAATATTTGAATTAATTTTAAAATTTTATTTAAATATAAATATGAAATATTTAATCTATTATATAAAAACAAAAATATTAAATAATATAACACATAATTGGTTTATAAATTCACGTGAAATATAATTATAGTTTTATCATTATAATTCAACATATATTATCCAATACTCAAAATGATAAAAAACTATTTGAATAGGTCATGAAATGGGTTGAGAAAAACAGTTAGGGAACGTAGAAGTAGTCATTCAAAGAGAAATAATCATTTAAAGAGTTATATAACGATATTTATAATGTTTAGATAAAAACTTTTGCACTATAAGAAATTCACGGATTAGGGACTGAAGAATCAGTCCCTAATCCGTCCGGAAAGGCATTTAGGGACTGATTAGGGACTGGCACGCGCCGTCCGCAAACGAGCGTCGGTAATCAGTTCCAGTCCGCAAACCGTCCGCAAACCGTCCGCAATTTCGGACGTAAGAGATAGTCCGAAAACCGTCGCAAAATTCCGGACGGAAGATGCCGTCGGGAAATTTCCGGACGGAGCTACGCCGTAGGGAAATTTCCGGACGGAGCTTCACCGTCGGGAACCCCTCGGAAACAATTTTTAAAAAAAAAAATCCCGGACGGCAGCCTGCCGTCGGGAAATTTCCCGACGGAGGTCTGCCGTCCGGAAATTTTTTAATTAAAAAAAAATTAAAACGTAAAATTTAAAAAAAACTGAAATAAAAAAAACATTTATATAATAATATTTAAATTATCCGTTTACAAATTAGAAGGTGGTAATTGGGAATCATTACCACCTATCCCAATTGATAGGTGGTAATTGGGATGACTCAGCAGTTCGCAATTTTCGGACTGCTGAGTCAGCAGTCCGCAATTTTCGGACCGAAAAGAATTTCAGTCCCGATTCCGTCCCGAATTCCGAACGACTTAGGGACTGGTCGACGGTCCCCAAATTTAGGGACGGATTCGGGACGGTTTTCTTAATCCGTCTATAATTAGTCCCTAATCCGTCCCTAAATTTAGGGACGGATATGTCAGTCCGCAAATTCAGTCTCGAAATCCGAATTTTCTTGTAGTGTTGGTCAGTAATATAAAGGGTTAACAAAAGTAGTTGAAAAATATCTTCAACATTATCATGTTGAGTTTCATGTCTTAATATATATATATATATATATATGTTTGTTGTTTAGACGAAGAATATTTGCAATTTCACCACGTTAGTATTTTGTAACTACCTTAAAACTTTTTTTATAAAGATATATATTAAAATAAAAATTCAAATTTTAAGTATTTAATTGTATAACAATTATATATTTGTATATATTAAACTTTTAGAAAAGTAGTTGAAAAATATCTTCAATATTATCATGTTGAGTTTCATGTCTTAATATATATATATATATGTTTGTTGTTTAGACGAAGAATATTTATCGCAATTTCACGTTAGTATTTTGTAACTACCTTAAAACTTTTTTTATAAAGATATATATTAAAATAAAAATTCAAATTTTAAGTATTTAATTGTATAACAATTATATATTTGTATATATTAAACTTCTAGAAATTATTTGTAATGATTCTATTTATTTAAACTGTTTATATCATATAATTAATATAACAAAAAATAAATTTTAAATTAAAATATTTTAAGATATAGTAGAATATATCTTAAACCCACGCATCATGCGAGTAGTATTCCTAGTAAAAATAATTAATGAATAGAGATAATAAATATCACATATACCAAACTAACACATTTCAATTATTATAGTTACGTCCATTCACATATCATTATCTGTTTATGAAATTTCTATGGAACTTAATCATTTTTTATTCTCATATATGCATTGTTTCATTGATCTAATAAAACTTATCAAGAATATTTCGTATCAATTTCACTTTCAAAGTTATCAACATTACTAAGAATCCAAATATTAATTTATCCATTTATCATCAACGGAAACCCACTTAATTTTAACATAAAAAAATGCATAATAGTGTATGATAGCCAAAATACATCCATATCCATAGCTCATTTCATTTCATTTCCTTTAATGATCTCTTAAATATTTATTAATATATTGCTCATTTTTCAATATGAGATTTATATATCCTTCATATTTTTTAAAGTATAAATAGTTTTTTTTAGTTCTCCATAAATCAAATCATAGGAAGAGTTTATCTTAGTTACAATCAGTGTTGTAAAAGTCGGTCTAGATGGCCGACTAGTCGGTGCCTAGGCGCTCGACGGTACCTAACCATCCAGTCTAATGAAAAATCGGTTCTATTAGTCGGCCGGGAAAAATCGGCGATTAGTCGGCGTCTAAACGGCCGATTAGGCGGAAATCGGTCGTCTAGGCGGATTTTTTTTAAAAAGACCAAAACGACGTCGTTTTGATCTCTCTCAAAACGACGTCGTTTTGATCTCTCTCAAAACGACGTCGTTTGGTCGTTTTGTTTTAAAAAAAGTTAAACAAAAAGTTAACCAAAACGATTAAATCAAAATTTTGTTTTATTTCGTTCGTACGTCTTAACAATACCAAAAAGTTATTGCTCAATGATTAAGAGGTAAAATCACATTTTAGTACCAACATATCAATTTCTCTAATATACTGCATATATTAGATATTTAGATCTTTATTAATGTATTGTTATACTTATGATATAGTTAATAAATTTTTGCTACTTTATATTTTATATATAATATTTTTATTTATGTTATTTTTAATATATTTCATAATTTTTAAAAATTGATATATATTAAAAAAATTAAAAAAATAAAAAACGTCTAGTCGTCGATTAAGCACCGATTAATTCGACTAGTTGCTAGGTGGTGACGGATCACCCGACTAGCGCCTAACGAATTTTTACAACACTGGTTTACAATTATAATATTATTATAGTTATAATTCCATTAAAATTATAAATTTTGGTATCTTAATTTAAAAAAAAAAAATCTTGTATAAATATATTACTTGTCATAACATTCATTGTCCTTTCGCGTGTTATGTATAATATGTTTAAAATTTAATACAAACTGTACAACATTTGAGAAAACCAAATTGGCTAGATAAAAAAAAGGAAAAAAAATGAGAAACTTCTAAATGATAGAGAAGGTTACCCAATCCGCACGTGTTCATCGTCATTTGGGGCAAGAGAAAGAGGAACATCGGAGGACGAGGGACCGTCGATGTCACTGACACTTCACATTCGATCCACGCCGATCGGCGATCGGAAATACTGTTTCCGAAGCATTTTTCCGATAAATTCGCAATGGGTACTTCCATTCTCCTTTGATTTCATTTTCAATTTTCAATCTTAGAGTGACCCAGATTTTGAAAAGAACAAAATTTTGGATTTCTTGCTTAAACCCTAAAACCCTAAAACCCAATATTGCTTTAGTGTTCCATTTTTCATGTAATCAAGCTGCTGGAACAATTTCTTAATCCACGGACATTGTCTCCATGATTGAAGGTCAAAGAGGCTTAAACTTGAATTCAAATCGAGGGTTCATATTTGTGCGAAAATGTGATTGGTTTTATGGGTATGTTTGCTTTGTAATTTAGGGATTGAAATCTTCAAAATTGAAACTTGAAAGAGGAATGAACAAAGTGAAAGTGAAAGCTTCAAGAGGCTTAAACTTGAATTCGAATCGAGGGTTCATATTTGTGTGAAAATGTGATTGGTTTTGTGGGTATTGTTTGCTTTGTAATTTAGGGATTGAAATCTTCAAAATTGAATCTTGAAAGAGGAATGAACAAAGTAAAGGTAAAAGCTTCAAGAATGGATCTCACAATTACTCAACCTGATGATTGGCATCTTCATCTCCGTGAAGGCAATCTCCTTCAAGCTGTTGCCCCTCACAGGTCATACTAATTTCACCCTTATCCTCTGTTTTTACCCTTATTCTCGATGGTAATTAACGGCTCGTTCTACGTGAATTCCTCCTTGTTTGATGTGTTTTCACCCTTATCCGCTGTTTTATAGCTTACATTTGGTTTTCTCGATGGTAATCAGCGGCTCATTCTACGTGAATTCCTCCTTGTTTGATGTGTTTTCACCCTTATCCTCTGTTTAATCAGCGGCTCGTTCTACGTGAATTTCTGTTTTTACTTTGATTGTGTTTTACCATGTTCTTGTTGAGATTGATTATAATGACTGCATAAATGTGTATAGTGCGAATACTTTCGGTAGAGCGATAGTGATGCCAAATCTAAAGCCGCCTGTAACTACCACCGCTGCTGCCATTGCTTATCGAGATTCAATCTTGAAAGCTTTGCCGAATGGAAGTACATTTGATCCACTTATGACGCTTTATCTAACGGACACGACTAGCCCCGATGAGATCAAACTTGCTCGTAAGTCTCGGCCTCCGTCTATACACGATATACTAAACGAGAGAATCGTTTATCCGTCGTGTCAAAAACGTACATTTTCGTCTTTAAATTGAGGTTGCATTTGTGGGTTTTCTTAGATTTGTTGTTAGAGTTCTTGTTGATATTGTGATTAAGATGATGCAATCGAACTTTGGTTCTGTAATGAATAATCGAAGAAAAAACTAGGGATGGGCACTCCGGGTTTCGGTTCGGGTTCCTCAGATTTTGAAAAATTGGACCCGAATGTTTCTCGGTTCGGTTCAGGTTCGAGTTGTTCGGGTTCAAAAGCATTGGACCCGAGATAACCCGAATCACATTTGGATATTTGGGTTCTTCGGGTAGTGGTTATTCGGGTTGTTCGGGTTGGGGTTCGGGTTTTCTGGTATGATACATAATTTGGGTTATTTAGGTTATAATTCTTTGGATAATTTGTTTTTTAATATAAAAAGTTAAGAATATCAAATATAACATAAAATATATATATAAGAAAATATACTGGTATTTTTTAATGTTTATATATTTTTTAAAATTTTAAATTATTTATTTTAAAAATTGGGTTGTTCGGATTCCTCGGGTTTTATTCGAACCCGAACGTGACAGACCCAAACCCGGATGCGTTCCGAAATTTGAACCCATATGGATTTTTAGCGTAACTCATATTCCAAACGATTCGGATTGTTCAACTCGGTCTGGTTCGGGTCGGTTCGGATAACCCGGATTGTCCACCCCTAGAATAAACGACGACCTTTGTTGACATATAGATTGATTAAAACCCGTAAATCATTCTTCTTTTATACGATGCTCGTGGTTACAGGATTTATTTTTTATTCGGGTTTTGAGCTTTGATTTACAATTTTCATAGGGAAAAGTGGCGTCGTTTACGCTGTAAAACTCTACCCTGCCGGAGCCACAACGAACTCTCAAGACGGTGTTACCGACCTTTTCGGTAAATGCTTACCCGTTCTCGAGGAAATGATCCAACAAAATATGCCATTACTGGTAAAATTTCATCACGGGTCTTCGTAATCTCTCTTTCGTTTTTCGGGTTTTTAACGAATGTCTTGCTCTCGGGTATCTTAAGGTCCATGGAGAGGTGACGGATCAAAACGTTGATGTGTTTGACCGCGAGAAAGTCTTCATCGAGACGGTTTTACAGCCTCTTATTCAAAGACTTCCACAATTGAAAATAGTAATGGAACATATCACTACCATGGATGCCGTCAAATTCGTTGAATCATCCAAAGAAGGTTTTGTTCGTTTCGTATCGTCGAATATATCATCGCCCGTTCTCTTTTTCGTCATCGTTTTGATATATTTTTTCTCGGGTTCAGGTTCCGTGGCTGCAACCGTCACGCCACAGCATTTACTTCTTAATAGAAATGCGCTTTTCCGTGGTGGATTACAGCCTCATAGCTATTGTCTTCCCGTTCTCAAACGAGAAATTCATCGTACGTTCGTTCTTCCTTCGACCCTCGAAACATCGAGCATTTCATTTCTTACAACTCCTTGATCAATGCCATTATCATACAGGAGAAGAAATCGTTAAAGCTGTAACGAGCGGAAGCAATAAGTTCTTCCTTGGGACGGATAGCGCTCCACACGAGAGGCAAAGAAAAGAATCGTCATGTGGATGTGCAGGAATCTATAGCGCTCCCGTCTCTTTGTCATTATACGCTAAAGTCTTTGAAGAGGTAAAGCTTCAAACGATCTCGTCCTCGTCGCGTTTTGTGAGTTTCGTCGTGTTAATAGCGTTTGCGTTTGCGTTTAGGCGGATGCACTCGACAAGCTTGAAGCTTTCACGAGCTTTAACGGGCCGGATTTCTATGGACTTCCAAGGAATTCGTCAAAGATCACGTTGAAGAAATCGCCATGGAAGGTTCCGGAAGCTTTCTCCTTCTCCTTCGGAGAGATCATTCCCATGTTCGCCGGAGAAACTCTTCAATGGCAAATTCTCTCCGGCTGAATTGGTAGTTCAGAGTTTATTGGAGTTTTTAGGACACACCTCAGCTATATTGTTTTACATCAATTCCCTCAATTATCCTACACATCCGATTTTCCTTTCATTTTGTAAAATTTTATCCGATTTTCTCCTTAAGTTTCTCAATTTCAGCTGATTTTTCTTCCATTATATAAATCGTATAATTCCATAAATCCGTCTGGATTTGATTCAATTCGACAACTCGATTTTTTTATTCGAAATTTACCCGATTTTCGGAATCGATTCAATTCGATAACCCGATTTTTTTACTTGAATTTCAACCCAATTAGGCTCGTATTTTACCCAATTTCGACTCGAATTTCAACGCAATGTGACCCAATTTCGATCACAAATTCGAATTAAATCCAAAATCAACCCAATTTCAACCTTAAATCCGAATTTCACCCAATTTCAACAAAAATTTCAATTTAATCTCAGAAGGAAATATGAATTTCACACAATTTTAACTCGAAATTCAATGCAATTTCAACTGAAAATCTAAATTCCATCCAATTTTGGTGAGAATTTCAATCCAATTTCAACCCAAAATCAAAATTCAAACCAATTTCAACCCAAAATCCGATTTTAACCCAATTTCAAGCCGATTTCAACAAGAATCTTGATCCAATTTCATCCGAAAATCTGAATTTCATCCAATTATTGTAAGAATTTCTACCCAAAATTCGAATTCAACCCAATTCCAACATGAAATCCAATTTCAAACGAAAGTCGAATTTCATTCAATTTTAATAAGAATTGTAATCCAATTTTATCCCAAATTCAAACAAATTTCAACCCGAAATCTGAAGTCAACCCATGTCAACCCGATTTCAACCAAAAAACCGATTAAATTTGGATTTTGGGGTTAAATTAGATTGAAATTCATACTAACATTGGGTGAAAATCGAATTTTTTTATTGAAGTTGGATTGAAATTTGTTCGGATTTGGATTTCATGTTGAAATTGTATTGAAATTTTTACTCAAATTGGGAGGGATTTGCATTTCTGGTTGAGAATGGATTGAAATTCTTACTAAAATTGGGTGGAATTTGCATTTCGGATTGAGATTGTATTGAAATTGTTTTTGAAATTGTATTAAATTTGGATTTCTTTTTCCAATTGAGTTGACATTTTTGTTGAAATTGAATGAAATTTGAAATTTCGATTGAAATTGCATTGAAAGCAAGTTGAATTTGGGTTTAATTCGGTTTTCGGTTTGAAATTGGTTTAAATGCATATTTCAGGTTGACATGGAATGAAATTTGGATTTTCGGTTGAAATTGAGCTGAAAGGATGAAATTTGGATTTTCAGTTGAATTTTGAATTGAAATAGAGTGAAATTCAGAGTATATTTTGGAATTGAGTTGAAATTCTTGTTGAAATCGGGTGAAATTCAGATTTACAGTTGAAATTGTATTGAAACTGCGTTGATTTTGAGTTGAATTTGGGTTTATTTTAGATTTTGGATTCAAGTTCGAGTCAAAATCGGATTGCCGAATCCGAGTCAAATTCAAACTTATTAATAAAATTTACAATTTATATAACAAATTTGAAAGAAAAATGGGACTAGAGGAAAAATTGATGTGTTGGATACTGTTTAAAGCAATAGAGTGGAATGCTATAAACCTTTCCCCATGTTTTTACTACAAATAAAATTCCATTGGAGAATTCAGACATATGGCTACAAGATTGGTAATAACATAATCAAACTCATAATTTATTAATATGGAAGATCCAAACATAGCATATGTATTACATTCTTATAATAAATAAATAAAAAAAAAAACCCACACAGATGAAGCCAACAAGCAATGCAAGAATCACAGTGTATGACTGAAATATCATTCGTACATATTTCTCATCTTCAAAAAGACTTTTTTGTCCCTTAGTTCTCCACTAACACTTCTGGTACAGCTTTGACAGCTTCCTCCGCGGCGGCCGGAGCAGATTCCTCCGATGCCTTCTCCTCCGCCTCTGTTTCCTTCTTCGTCTCCTCCACCGCCGGAGTTTCCACCGGAGTTGATTCCTCCGACTTCTTCTCTTCTGCTTCTTCTTCCTTTGCCTCCTCCGTCGTTACCACCTCCTCTGATTCCTTAGCATCTTCCACGACAACTTCTTTGGTCGTTTCTTCCACCGGAGCTTCGGGTTCTGTTTCTGGTACGGCCGCCGGAGTTTCCAGCGCCACCTCCGTCTCGGCGGCAGCCTCCTCCTGTGGTTCTTGTGTCACCTTCTCCTCCGCCACTGCCGGCGTCACTTCGGTCTCCGTTGTTGCTGGAGTAACTTGCTCAACCTGCGAAAACACATGATCATGTTAGAAAACAAAACGTCTTGCCGTTTTTACTACAAAAAACGGCAAGTATTGGAACTTGAATTGGATGAAACGGGTTGATGTTTTTCTCTTTTAGTGAGGATTTTGAAGGCAATAAAAGAAGAAACATATCTTGTGTACATAATCAGATCGTTAATCAAAATGTGATTAAGAGAATAAAATATGATTAGAGAGAAGATTAGTACCTCGACGGTGGCCATTTGGAGAGAAAATTAAGCAGAAATTTAAATATAATAAAAAGAAGAAAAGAGTAGAAATATTAGGCTGAGGAGAAGATGTTTGCTGAGTGAGGAAAATTCTATCAATGAGAGAGCTATTTATAGGAAAAGAAAATGCATTATTATATCTTTTTTAAATTTTTAGAAAATAAAATGATTAATTATAATGTTACCTTGAAAGAAAGAATCATGATGAATATTTCACCTGAAAGAAATTTTTTATACAAAAATTAATAATCACGATGATTTATAACTATTAGTTTAATCTTTATTTTTATTATATATTGTATGTAAATTGGTAGTTAAATCATTGTTTGAGTATTTAAAATATTATAAATGAAATTTAAGATATTATTAGCACGAATTACATCATATAAACATTCATCTAACATAACATAATCTTTGTATTGAATATATATAATATTAAATAATTATAAAATCTTGAATTTTTTTATTGAATTTATTTTTCCATATCTTTGTATTGAATATATATATATATATATATATAATATTAGATAATTATTAGAATCGCGATTTTTCTTATATACACACTTTAAAATTTTGATGCGAAAAAAATGGTATGTTAAAATCATATATTAATTTGTAGACATAAATATTCATTAAGATATAATGAATAATAGATTGGTATATATAAATATTAATTAAAATATATATAATAGATTCGTATATATAATATTAAATAACTATTTTAATGGTTACATATTATTTTATTTTCATTATGTTATAAATATAAGTATTGTACAATTTTTATTTGAGAGCATATAATTTTTCAACTTTAGCATTTGGATTTTTGCTTTTGGTTAACATATAAAATCAATGAACTCCATCATCTTTTTATTTTCTTTTATTTAAATCTATTTTAAGATAGGCAATCACATGGAATGAATCTGGTATAAGTGTCTAATAGTACATGCATATGTTTATGCTTCTGGACAGTCCGAAACCAATAAAATCACAAAATACATGAAATATTTGTCAAAGTCTTTGATGATTTCTTAAATTTACAATCCATTCAAAATCACTTTTTTATGTCTACTATGTTTATTTTTTATAAACTTTTTGTCTATTATTTGTATATAATATATATATATAT
Organism: Gynandropsis gynandra; assembly: GCA_036759665.1. Classification (NCBI taxonomy): domain Eukaryota; kingdom Viridiplantae; phylum Streptophyta; class Magnoliopsida; order Brassicales; family Cleomaceae; genus Gynandropsis; species Gynandropsis gynandra. Next base: position 49,489,623 of record CM071865.1, on the reverse strand, counting down.
ATAT
>CM071865.1:49362257-49488850 GCA_036759665.1 Gynandropsis gynandra | reverse complement strand
GCCTCCACGTCATCTTTTGCCATTTAATTGATTTCAACCCACGATCTCTATCATCCTTTTGCTATCCTCGCTTCATCTTCCTCTCCACAGTTTTTTTTTTGCAGAAATTTAATCCAAGGAAGGTTGACGCAACGAAGCCGCATCCAGCCTTGGAAGACGAAGGAGATACTAGAGTCAATCGGTTGGGGAGACACACGACGATGATATTGCGAGTTAAACGGTTTGGTGGTGGATAATGAGTTAAGCGGGAGAGAGGCTAACGAAGAAGAGGCAGACACACGTCGATGCTATTGCGAGTTAATCGGGAGAGAGGCTCATAATGAGAGCCGCAAAGAAGAGGCAACGAGGACAAAGAAGAGAAAGGAGGGTGATATGCAGAAATCGGATGGCCCGAAAGCTGGTCGGAATTAGATCGCAACAAATCAATTCGAGGAGATGGCAGCCTGATTCTTGCTCACTTCCCTGCGTTAGTTTCTCGCTCTCGATCGATCTGGTTTTTGGGTTTTGGTATATGAACAGGGCTAAACCCAGATTTTATGATTATTGAACTAGGTTGGTCTTGACTCGTCATGCATTGCGCGTGGTATGATCTCAATGTGTATATATGGTGTTGTGTTTGTTGAGAGTGTAGGTTCAATGCGACAATGATGCTGGAGAGCTTGAGAGGAAAGAGGATGATGTTCGTTAGAGATTCGTTGGACCGCGGAATGTATGTTTCTCTGTTCTGTCTTCTTCATTCAAACATTCCGGAGCATGCCAAATCCATGAAAACCTATGGCTCTCTCACTATTTTCTCTTATTTTTGCTTTTCCCTCGATTTATCTCATGACTTTTATGTTTGTATCTCATGTATATAGCTTCTAGGACGAATTTGGGTTTTATTGGACTGAAAAAGAGTGGATATTTGATTAGTTGAGCTATTGAGTGAGGAGGGCCTGAATTCTCGCGTTCTGTATTTTGTCATGTGATGTTGTTGTATGATTTTATCGAAGGTGGTGTCACACATGTAAGTAAGCTTCATAGTTATCTGCTTAATTCTTGTGCTTTGCAAATAGATGAAGAAGACCTATCTCTTGCTTTCAGGTTCAGTTTTCAAAGGATGGACATTATTTGTATTCCGGAGGTCGCAAGGTAATGATATTTTCAAATTAGGAATAAGCGAATTTCAGTATCATGTATCATCTGAAATCTTTTCTTGTCTTGCATGATCCTTACATTATTTGTTGGGATATACGGAAAGCCGTGGAAAAAGTTTATAAGTGAGCATTGCATTTTCTTCTGTCGGATATAAAAATGAAAGCAAGAGATAGGTCTTCTTCATCTATTCGCAAGGCACAAGAATTACGCAGATAACTATGAATGCTAATTACTTGATTCGTTCAACAGTTTCGGCTTTGGTTCATCCTGAAATTGAGAAAATACTTGAATGCTCCTACTTTGTTTCACACCATCATGTGTATGGATTGGTTTTATCCTTGACAATTAATAAGCAAACAACTACATTTTGCAATAAACTTTTGCGGCTTGGAGTAAGGTTTTTTATATGTAATAGTTTCCTTTCAGGAGAGACAAGGAGAAAATTTGAGAGCGTGTTCAGCGGTGGCACGATGAACACTGCAGATTCTGGAAAACTTTTCCAGTATTGGTATTGTTGTGGATCTGAAGATCCCTTTCATCCCAGATGTACTGCAGCCCCCCACACTTCATACGACGATTGATGCATTTAAAACAAAATGGCAATCCATTATTTTCAGTGATTGATGAGTTTATGGAGGCAGTGTTTACTCGCTGACCACATGTCACTGTGCAAGTAAGACGACCTTCATGTGTGACTCTATGAGATGATACTTTTTTATCGATATGCAACTTTAACCATTTCCAAAGTGCAGTTTGAGGATTTCCAGAGCAAGTGGGTTTTTAAGTTATTGCAGCATTATAGAGACACCAACAGAATGTTTAATGATGATGTGCAGGTAGTTTGTACATCAATGGTTTTCTTATGATGATGAATTGCCTTTATATTCCTGTTTCTTTTGGTTTATGGTCTCCTAAGTGTCAGGTTCTTTTTTGTTGTTTCTTTGGAGGGTGCTATTAATGTTTAGATATCATGATTTCATGTCCTCAAGCTCCCATCCCAGATTTCATTTTTATTTGTTCATTAACCTGTAAATGTTGTATGATGCCTTCAAATTGGCAAGGGTTTAGAAAGCTATGCTGATTGGGTGTGTTTGACATATGAACTATGATTTTGTAAGTGTCTCTATGAAGTTCATCGAGAGAGGCCTAAAGGTTTCTTACATATTTAGTAAATATGTCTTCGATATTCACTCATTTTCTTCACTTTTTAATATACAGGTATTAAATAACCCATTTTGTTGTGTGTGTTCTTTGTATTGCCTTTGTGGTTGTTGTAAAGATTGATGAACATGTGCAGAGGGATTCAATGAAGGAGGAGGTAATGATCATCGATAGAATCTTCAAAGATAACCGAAGAAAGTGAACTCTTCGATTGAATATGCAGCGCTCGTCGAAGGAGGTGAACTCTTCTATATATGTAATGTTTTCTATTGATGTCAGGCTCACTTCTAACATCAAAAAACGTTTGAAAAAATATAATATCGTTTATTGAGGACACAAGACTTGTCAAAAAGCATGAAACTTTGTTTTTTCTCTTATGTGACTTTTTTTTTTGAAGTGATAATGTTTATTCATATATGTTTTGTCAAATCTGAAGATTACAAGTTTGGTTCTAAAAATTAGAAAATCAATTTAGTACCATGATGATAGAAAATTAATCATATATTATATTTTTTTATTCTATTTTTAATAATTATTTATTATATACAATATAATAAATAATTATTTTTTATAACAATAAAATTTAAATCTAAATATAATTATCGTATTGTAAAAATTAATATAAGTATCCGCGCATCACGCGGGATATTTCCTAGTATTATAAATATTGTGATTAATTATGAGGATTTATGATGATGATTTATTTAAAATTTCAGTACTTTTATTTACGTTTTGAAAATATGTACCATTAACATTGACATATCACTAAACAGAAAATTACAAAAAAAAAAGAATAAGATATGTACAATGATTATATATGTATATACTTTTTACAATTTAAGTAGTGTCTGAATTAGATTTGGCGATTTCAGGGGATTATTTATTACTGTCCCTAAAAGTAAATGCAATTATCACTGTTAGAGTCAAAATAATATTTTCTAAGATACCAAAAGTGAATATATTTAGCGAAATTAAAGGTTTTATTTATTTTTTTCACTTTTCCTTGCTTTTTTTACTTTTGCTGTTAAATCAATCCTACGTGGACATGAAAAAGAGAGCAGTGTTGGCCGGTGAGGTGTGGGACCGAACACAACGAGGTGAGATAATTCGTGGGACCCATATTTGGACCGTTGCTGACGTGTTTACGTACTAATGGTCTGATTCATTTGTACGATGTCTGGACATGGTGTAGTGGGTCCCGCGTGAGTGTATTCCAGGTAGGCCTCCTCGTGAGACTGGGCCCATATATACCGTTTGATTTGCCACGCGAGATCTTAGTCATCCGTCTGATCATGCCTCCCTCTTTTTTTAACGTTTTGAGTTGAATTATTTATAAATAACAAATTATTGATATCTTATTGAAAAAAAGTTAATAATTAGGAAAGTAGATATATTGATATAGATATACGTATGTATGTATATATTATAAATATATGTGTATGTAAATTATATATATTGGTGTTAATAATATGATATATTATATATAATATATGATATGTATGATATATGATATATATATATAAAAAGGTATTTTATGTATGATATTATATATATAATGAATTAAAAGATGGAAAATTTTAATTAAATTTTGAAAATGATAAAATGAAGAGAAATGAGAAGAGTTCTAGAGTTTGTAAGTTGTGTATTAAAATGAATGATTATATTCTCTATTTATAGAAAATAAATATAACTCTTCAATTTAAACAAATCATGGTAAAATCTATTGGGATAAAATCTATGATAGAAAATAGTACAACCATAAACAAATTTCCTCGATTTGTCAATTATTTGTTTGTTTATAAACTTCGAAGGTGACACATCCCGATGTCATGAATATGTTTTCTTAATGTTGAAGTAAGGAGCACCTTTGTGAATAGATCAGTTACATTTTCGTTTGATCTGATGTAATGAACATCAATTTCTTTCTTCTTCTAAAGCTCTTGGGTATATGAAAAAAATTTTGGAGGGAAATATTTCTTTCTATCGCTTTTGATGTATCTTTTTTTTTTGTTTGGGTGACGAATGTTGCATTATCTTCATATAATATTGTTAGATCGTGCTAGTCGATAATCCACATGTTTCTTGTATATTTTGGGTTATAGCTCTGAATCACTCACATTCTCTAGTCGATTCATAGAATGCAATGACTTCGGCGTGATTTGAAGATGTTGCAACTAATGTTTGCTTGTTAGAGTGTCATGATATCGTCGTACCACCAATTATGAAAACACATTATGATCTGGCTTTATAAGGATCTGATAAATAACTTGCATCTGCAAAACCGATCAATTAATATTTGGAGTCTAAGATAAAATAATTCTAGATCAATCGTCTCTTGTAAATATTGAAAGATATGTTTAATCTATATCCAATGACAGCATGTACGTGAGGAACTCGATCGTGACAAGATATTAGTAGCAAATGCTATATCACAACGAGTGTAATTTGATAGATACAAAAGAGCATTTATTGCACTCATATATGGTACTTCTGGTCCAAATATATCTTCATTTTCTTCAGAATAATGAAATATATCATTTTTAACATTTATATACCATTGGAGTGTTTAATGGAATTGCTTTATCCATGTTAAAGCGCTTTGATACTAGTATAATTTGATTGATGTACGACTATACTATTCTCTAGATGCTTTATAGGTAAACCAATACAAAACTTTGTTTCTCTAAGGTCTTTCATTTCAAAATCCGCTTTAAGATAATTTTGAACATTTGCAATCTCCTTTGAGGTCCCAATTATATTTAGATCATCAACATAAATAGCTATAGTCACAAATCTACTTGTTTTCTTCTGAATAAATACACAAGGACAAATAGAATTATTCACAAATCATTTTTTAATAGATATTCATTTATACGATTATATCACATACGCGCATATTATTTCAATCTATATAAAGATCGTTGCAATTTGATTGCACCCACTTCTTTAATATTTGAGTTTGAATATCATTTTATTTAATATTGGATTAAAAATAAATAATAAAATTTAATATTATATTATAATATGCTATATTTGAATATTTAAAAATGTTATATTAGTACAAATATGTGATATAATAAAATTAAATTACAAAAAAAATCAACAAATATATTTTTATTCACCAAATAACCAATTTTACAATTTATCTACCATTGAGTTGCAATTGCATCATAATGAGTATTCCTTTGATTTGATTACACATTTTATGAAACACACACTTTCCAGAATCTAACAAGCGATCCTAAAGAGTTATAACATACTTTTTAGAATCCTAACGACACTAATCCAATGTATTTTAATCGTCTTTTATATAGTCTCATTCAAATTTAGACGATTTTATAATTATTCGCCAAATGGTGATATATGTGTCAAGATAAAAGCTTTTTCTCTCCTTTTGCCTTTCAAAGTCCACCGCTTTAATAGTGTTGCTAGCCTCTTCTATAGTCTTCATTTCATAACAACATACAAGATAGGAGAAACAAACACACTAGGCTAGAAAAATGGCCTCCAGCAAGTTCTTACATAGTGTCCAACGAATTCTTATATCTATGTAATTAGTTTGAGACTAAATCAACATTTTCCTCTCTTTTTTCGTTTCAAACTTCTATGGTAGACATCTGAAAATTTTATTCACAATTTTTTCAACATAAACGTTTTCCAATAACATGTGTTTCATTTGCAAGAGCATTTAATCGAGGATGCAGAACATGTTTGTTCGATTGATGGTAGAAGAACTTGCTCAGACACCACATAAACATCAAAAGACATCAAGGGAAGCTAATGTGACGTGCATACAAGTGAATGAGATCGAGAGGAACAAGTAGCTAGGAGTGAACGAGGTCAAGGAGAACAAGAAGCTAGGAGAGCCGCAGGGCTCGACTCGAGCAACATACCGTTCGACCCAAGCATACCCACTACACAAGAGACGACTGATGCACTCGACACGAACAAAGACGCGCTCGGCCCAAACAAAAGTACGTTCGACCCGAGTGAACTCACTTGACTAATGTAGCATGCAGAAGGATTGATCGTTCAGCTTGAGCACTAATGTACTCGACTGATCATTGGACAGCTCGACCGAGCATTGTTGTTGTTCAATCGAACATACTTTAGTTTTTACGAATTTTTTGTTAAGACTTAAACGATGCTCGACCGAGCAGTTACACCGTTCGACCGAGCTTTTGAGCTGGTTTAATTAAGTTGTCTTAATTTATTAAGTTTCTATTGTTGTTTGATCCCTATAAATAGAGGACTCGTTCATATGACATTATTACCTAAGTTTTATCAATAAAGTTGTATTTTTGTTTGTTAATCCTAGAGATTTAGCTATCGAACTCCTATAGAGATTTTGAGTTATTCATTGAGTTATCAACATATGATCACAAGTGTTGTGGCGTTATTCGCGACGTTTAAAGTTCTCTAGCCAAGTTGTAGTATGGATTTAGGACGTTGTTTCTTCGGAAAGATAAGTCTTAGTTCAACTATCGGATTGCTAGTAGGTTTCATTCATTTCATCCTTCTAACAAAAGAATGTCGAACTAAAATTATATCACAGACTCTCCAAAATCTAACCAACGATCTCCAAAACTTATAATCGATTCTGAATATTTCTAACAACATTACTTAGTGTTTTTCAATCTCTTTTAACTAATCTAACTCAAACTTAAAATTTGTCCAATTGTGATATATGTTTCTGGATTAATTATATCTTCTTCAATATTCACATATTATTATAGAAGATAAAATAAACAAACAAATAAGGTTATGAACATAAGTTTAAAATAGTATTATCTGAAAATAATTTACAAATCTAAAATTTTATGAGAATAAAAATCAGATAATAGATTAGAGAACAGAATACATCAATATATATATATATATATTGTGGACCATTGAAGAACTTCATTTATGTGATGTAGACAGAGACATCAATTCATGACAGTGATTCAGTTGGTGAAAAAGGAAAAATCTTCCAAAATAAGTATATAGCTTTATGGTAATTCACATCCAAAATTGTCAATTTAATAACTATAACTATAATAACAATATAATAATAATTGTCATTTTAATTTATGTATTAATCAATCCTTAATATAGGAATTTCACAAAAATATTGTATTTTTTTTTCTGAATGCTCACAAATAAAAGATAAAATTTTATAAAACACATCAATTTATTTTAAAATGAACTATACAAAAATTAATTTTATTTCAATGTTATGTATCATCGTTCGTATTTATAATAAAGATAAAATAATATATAATTGTCATCAATCAAATCGATGAAAAAGTTTGGATGGCTAAAAATGGCCCCATATAATGGGTCCACTTTTAATCGTCTCATTTTATCTATTTTTTATTTGTCCAAAAATTTCAATTCAAATGTACAACCACCAATAATTCAGTCATCCAATATCATATGGTAACATCAGCAACAACAGCTATATTTATTTAAAATATTTATAATTTTAAATATAAATATTTATATATAATTAGCTTTATAGATTTCATATTCAAAACCAATTAATAAAATGAATACAATTATTTTGAATTTTTGTATAACTTTTAGTGTGAGAACATTAATTTACTTTACGAAGTGATGATATTTTCTATACATATCAAAACAAATTTTATTGTAGGAGTCAATAATATATACAATTTTGGGGTAATTATACTCTAGTATTGTGATTATGTTATAAAATTTTCTATCTATAATCAATTGATAATGATAGATTATTATACAGTCTTTATATATTACATTAGATTTTTTTTAATTTTCAATATATTTTCATAAGAATATTAAAAATTAATAATGATAATGATACATTGTTATCCACTATTTAACGATCAAACAACGTTATTTTGATTATTATTTTAAATTTATATCGTCTATGCATTCTCATAGATTACCTATCCGTTTAATCGTCTGTTTATACCGCATAAAAAAACAAATCACCTATAGATCCCGACTTTAAAAAGAAATCGATAGATGCATATAATTACATAGACTCAAATTTGATAATTGTTTATGTTCTCCAAACTAAGGATGTGAAACATACTTGTGTGGTTCTATCCAATTCATTTTGTTGTGAATTCGGGGACGACAGATATGGTTCGGTTTAATATGTTTTCTAAATTATATATATAATAATATTTGCGAGGTTGTTTCTCGTAAAACCACCTCAACAAGAATTATTAAATGTTAAAAAATAAGTTTTTTTTAAATACCAAAAGTTCATTCTTTTTCTATTTCATTTAAAATTTTAAAATTATTTATATATATATTGAATATATATTTTTTATCCATAAAAAATTCTTTATTTATATATAGATTTTAAAATATATACATATTTGTTTAATATATATTTATATATATTCATATATATTAGATATATATATTTTTTCATAACCATATTAAAAACCTATTTATTTATATATAGATTGTAAAATATATATATATATATTTGTTTAATATATATTCATATATATTGGATATATTTTTTATATCCATATTATATTATTTGAAATAACACCAAATAGTTATATATATATATATTTAATATATGTTAATACATATATATATACCATATAAAATAGATATATATATTTGTTCAAAATTATTATTTTAATATTTTTATCTTTTCTCACGTTCCACATCTTCTTTCAACTTTTTATTTTTTAATTCAATTATTTTATCATAAATTATTTCAATAAATACACAAAAAAACCTTTCATCTTCCATATCATTTTTCTATATTTTATAAATTTAAATTTATTATCATAAAATATATACATAATGAAGAAAAAAAGAAACATTTTTTGAAATAACATTAAAAAATGTTATAAATAAAATTTTGTTTAAATTTATATATAAGTAGTTATTATTCATATATATTGGATATATATTTTTTATCCATAAAAAACTCTTTATTTATATCAAGATTTTAATATATATATATATATTTATATATAGATATATATTTTTTCATATTCATATTAAAATCTATTTATTTATATATAGATTTTAAATATATATATATTTGTTTAATATATATTCATAATATTGGATATATATATCGATATTCTATTATATTATTTGAAATAACCCGAGAGAGTTATATATATATATATATTTTAGTATATGTTAATATATATATATCATATATATAGGATATATATTTTTTCAAAAATACTATTTTAATATTTTTATCTCTTCTCACAAAACCTTTCTATCTTCCATATCATTCTTTTATATTTTAATAATTTAAATTTTATTATCAAATATATACATAATGAAGAAAAAACGAAACATTCTTGAAATAACACTAGAAAAAGAAATGTTATAAATGAAATGTCATGTTTAAAAAAAATAAATTAAATGTTATATATTAAAATTCGAGTTTTTGTTCAATTCTGGTGAAGTCACGTCAATATTTACGTAACAGTCCAATCATCAATTCCATTTTTATTAATTTAAATTGATTCATATATAAAAGTAAAACATGTTGTATAAAGAGAAAAAAATCAACAAATATTATCTCGATTTCTATTGTGATAAAATATTGATAAATTATCAAAATACTTACTCTTTAGCCTAATAATTGATCAAATGATTATATCTAAATTTGGTTTTCTTGATCTTGCTATTGAACTATGATAATTACTTAGACATTTATAATAAAATTCAAATATATTGATCATTTTTTTGTAAAATAAGATATAAATAAATAATCATCTTCGATTACACGAATCTTACGCGAATTTTTGATATGATGATATATTTATGATATATAAATCTCAACTTTATAATAAAAAATTGATAAAAACCTGATCATTGCGGATTCCTTCCTAGTGTATTGAAAAATCTCAACCCAATCTAACAGATCATAAACTCGTACAAGAAAATTTGGTTCACGAGTTAGAACATATTATCGAAAAAATCTAAAAATATATTATATAATTATATTACATTAATATACCAAATGAAAATCCTAAGAATATTAATATCAAATTGAATAAAATTATAAAATATGAAAATATTAAACCAATACAAATTTATAAAATTTAAAATAACAAATCAAAACATAATAAATCAACATACTAAAATTCTACTCATAATTTCGTTCAAAACATATTTTCCTCTATATTTTATTATTCGAAAACTATATATCGATAAACAAAAGAAATAACAAATATATACTATTTTCTCAATTTCTGAACTGATTCAACGGTTCGTAAAATGACTCTGCTAAATTCCAATTCATTTTAAATTAACATGTACACTCATTTCTAGACGATATAAAAAATCGAACCCAATTCATAAGAGATGGAATAGATATTCCATTTTAGCAGTTATTTTGTTTATTTGTTTGTACAAAATAATTAAATGTTGAAATTTACTTAACGGTCAGTATTTATATTTGTTTGATAATTATTATTTATTTCTATAAATATAATTGAATGCTTATGAGAAGGAAATAAAATAATTCTCTTAAAAAATGACGCACACGTCATATGATTAAAATCTTTTTTGCTGGAAAGGAAATTGCTTTATTGTTATTTATGCACTCTCCTTTTCTAAAGCAAAACCTTTTTTTTATTTTATTTTATGGAACAACATCAGTTATATTGTCACTCCGAATGGCATAACAATTTCGAGATAGTATTTGCAACATTACGATTTGATAATAATAGATTTAATTATAATTATTGAATATAATAATTATATAATGATAAATTAATTAAGTTACCGTATTTAATAACACATAATATTTTTCTTTTCTTAATCATCACACCGTCGTTATATCGTAATGTCACTGTATGATTTATTTTGTCTTTTTTTAATAAATGATGAATATGTTTCTTTTTATAAAAACGAGATTCATCTCTCACTATAAAAAATTTAATAATTTCAGATTCACAAATCTGTATTAACGGGTCCCTAAACCTATTTAGGGACGGATTAGCTTAGGGACGATCAAAATCCGTCCGCAAACGCGCATCGCAAAAACATATCCATCCGAAATTCGTCCGTAAATACAAACGGAAAAAATAGTCTTAACTCGTCCTCAATTTCGGACTACAAGGTCGTCCGCAAACGATTCTCTCATTAACGAATTTTTCATTTTTGCATTTGACGTATGGACAAACCAAAATTTTTCTCTATAAATTTTTTGATTAGCCATCATCATAAACTGTGTAATTCCTTCTATAAACTCTGTCGATACACCTTGAGTTTCCGGATCAATTCTTCTATACATCCACTGTCTCGAAACGAAATTATTCGATCTTGATGAAGATACCATCATAATCAGAAACAATAACAAGATATGTGGAGAAATATATGAGAATTGTGTGAGAGAAACATATAGAAGAGGAGAGGTTAAATAGAAAATTTCTGGACCGATTAAAGATGGATTACGGATTGAGACAAACATTTCTCGACGAACCGTCTCGAATGCATCCCAAAATTTGCGGGCGGATGCTTAATCCGTCCGCAAATTGCGAACGCTCGTGAAAGTGGTCCTGAATCCGTCTACAATCACGGATGACTTATGGATTACTTTGCAGTTTGCAAAATTTGCGGACGGATTAAAGAGAGATTTATTTTCCGTCCTTAAGACGTTCCTAATTCGTCCCTAAATTTAGGGACTGCTCTTTCAGTCCGCAAATTCCATACAGAAATGATAATTTTCTTGTAATGTCTAAATTAAGAATTAGAACTTAATTAACACAGAACAATTTTGTTTTTACATGGATAAAAAATACTTCTTTCTAATCTATTTTTCATTTATAATATTTTACAATTGAAAAAATAAAGAACAAATCGAGACTGGCCATTTTAATGGCCCTATAGTTATGCCTCAAGGCCCATTTATATTTCACTCCATGATATTATATTCAATGCCTTCTTATCTTATGCATAAAGATCATATTATTTTACAATGACAAGATTTAATTTATAAATTATTTCTTATTGATTTTTCTAATAAAAAAAGTGCATGCTAAGATTTATTGATTAAACGGTGAATCTATGATTAATTACAACTATACAAGTTTGAATTTGAAATAATATAAAAGAGATTATTTTTCACATCAAACCATAGGAATATTATATACTCAAAACTATAGTATTTTTTTACACACTATATATATATATATATAAACATACACCTAACAAACCAACTTAAAACAATCATTCATAGATAATAAGCATGGATTAATTAGATTATACAAAATTTTAAGATTCTAACTCGTTATTTTAGATAAATATTTTCAACGTTCAACTTCGGATAGTTAAAAATTTTGACAAAAAATTAATATTTTTAAACATGTATTTTATATAAATATCTATTGTACAAATTTAGTAAATTTCTGATGGAAAGACATAAAAAGTTCAAGGATCACCACATGTGACCGTTACTTCTAACTCTATTTTTGGAACATTCCTCAACAAAATGAAAAGAAAACTCTATCTTCTTACTCGCTTTGTTCTTTCTTTGTTCTTCGTTTACCTTTGTATCAAACCCTTTCTTTCATCTTCTGAATCTTTTTCTTTCTCCATTATAACATAAACTATTCGTGTGTATATTCTGATAAAAGTAGAAATATTTAAATCTATCATCTGAATATTCCATCAGACAAGTTTTAAGATATCTTATATCAAAAGAAATAAGAGAAAAAGATGGATTTGATCGATGAGGAGAATGATGAGAAAATGGGTCATGGAATTAGTCGAAAGAATAGTGAGGGCTCCTTGTCTCCATATGAGGATGACGAAGAAGAAGAAGAAAATGCTGACAAAAAGATCCAACTCGGTCCCATGATTGCACTTAAAGAACAACTTGAAAAGGACAAGGTCTTGCTCTTCTCTTGTTTTCTTCTTCTTCACATTCATCTCTTTCCGTACCCTAAATGGTGATCTTAGTTGGATTTACGTTTGAGGGTTTGTTTGGCTTGGTTGCTTATTGGTGTTAATTTCGTGATGATACGAGATAAATATTATTTACCAACATGACGAAAAAATAGGTGTATGAAAAGAATTGTTAGAAAATTGAGATCTAGTTAGTTATATCATCTTCTTGATATAATTATGATATTTCAGGATGATGAAAGCCTACGGAGATGGAAAGAACAACTTATCGGTACTGTTGATCTTAACAATGTCGGAGGTAACATATAGCAAAATTAATTCATCAGATTGATAGTAAACGTATCAAACATAATATCATAAACACGTTATCAAATGGAATTGGGTCTCATTCAATCCAAAAACTAATTAAAGAGTTTAGATTTATCCAATACAATATATATGAATCTATAAATTAATGATTTAACCAATTTGAAACAACACAACGTAATGTATGTATATAATATTGATATTTTAGCGACAACTGATCCGATGGTGAAGATTCTAACCCTAGCTATAAGATCAACGGAGGGAGACGAAATCATTCAATCCAAAACTAATTTAAGAGTTCAGGATTGTCCAATACAATATATATGAATCTATAAATTAATGTTTTAACAAATTTGAAATAACACAACGTAACGTATGTATATAATATTGATATTTTAGCGACAACGGATCCGGTGGTGAAGATTTTAACTCTAGCTATAAGATCACCAGATAGAGACGAAATCGTTTTGACGATCCCAGAGGGAGGAAACCCTAAAGGGTTATGGTTCACACTTAAAGAAGGGTCAAAGTACAAACTTAACTTTACCTTCAGCGTCACCAACAACATTGTCTCCGGCCTTCGGTACCATAACACTGTTTGGAAGACCGGTGTCAAGGGTATTTTTGTCTCCACACTTTGAACTCTAATATCTATTTTTTTTAATGTGTTAGGAGTTTATGTTTAAATATATAAATATAATAATTTGTGTACAAAATATTAAAAACATACGAATTCGTTATAAGGTATTAGAAGTATATATGAATTATATTGTCATTTTTATGAATAAACTATATCATATTACTATTTAAATTATATATGATTATATTGTCATTTTTATGAATAAACTATATCATATTACTATTAAAATTATATATGATTATATTGTCATTTTTATGCATAAACTATATCATATTACTATTAAAATTATATATGATTATTTTAAAATTATTTTTAAAAAATTTTCTGATTATTTTTAAATTGTAACATATAATAAAGGTATGCTATGACATTGTATATTATATCTATCACGTGTAAGCTAATGAATTTAAATGGTTATTATAGACCAAATATTATTATAAAAATATATGATTCATACATAAAAAAATGTATAATTTTGATATTTAAAATATATTTATATATTTTCTTAATTTATATATTTTTCCAGTGGATACTACAAAAGAAATGCTAGGGACGTATAGCCCTCAAGCGGAGCCATACACGCATGAGATACCGGAGGAAACGACGCCGTCTGGTATGTTTGCAAGAGGATCCTATTCGGCTAAAACTAAGGTAATTATATTACGAAAAAATCTCATAATAATTATTAAATTTAAAAATATATAAATTATTTTAAATATAATTATGAATAATTATTTTGTAATTCAAAATAATAAAATTAATTAATATATTATTTCAAATATAATATATAATTTTTTAAAATTATTTTAAAATTTATTTTAAAATATGATATATAATTTCAAAATATATTATATTATTTTAAATGTAACATTTTAGTTTATATATTATTAAAAATAATTTATTAATTCATACGTTACTATAAAATTATATATAAATAATAAATAAATATATAAAATAGTTCATTTATTTTTATATAAGTCATAACTAATTTCGAAAATTATTATGATTTTTTCTTTTATAATAAAAAATTAATTAAGCTACATTAGCCTTAAGAATATTTTAATTAATTTTATTAACTAAACCTTTTAATTGAAGTAATAATTAATTTTTTTATTTTTCTTTCTAAATTGTCTATTAAAAATATATTAATTAGGGTTAAACTCCTATTCCCACATAAAGTTTAGCTACTTTGTGCCTCATCTATCCTATTCCCCTCATATATCACACTCATCCTATTCCCCCCTCATGTATCGCCTCTAATCCTATTCCCCCCTCAAGTTTTATAATTCAGCCTATTTCCCCACACCGTTTAAAATTCTGTTAAATAACCAGAATTTTAACCCAAACCCTAAAAAACCATTAATTTTGACCCGATTTCATACCCAATTTTGACCGATCCGACCCGACTCAAAATTAAAATTGAATTAATTCCGGTTTATCCAATTATTAACCCGGTCCGGTTTAATAAAATTTTGACCGCTTTACTTAATTTTGACCCAACCTAATTTGTTATTATTTTGACCGGTTTACTGAAATTTTGACCCGGTTTTGTTAAAATTGACCTGGTTTTGTTGAAATGGACTCGGTTTTGACCCGGTTTTGCTGGAATTTTTATCCGATTTGCTGAAATTGATCCGGTTTTGACCCGGTTTTGTTGATATTGACCCAGTTTTGTCCCGGTTTTGCTGAAATTTTTCAACTTATCATATTTTAATCTAAATTTCACCCAAAATTAATTATATTATAAAAAAAACTCATTGTAAAATGTAAGAACAAAGACATACTAATCTATTCAACAAAATATCTTCAAATTAAAGTAAATACTAACGTATTCAACAAGAAAAGAACATAAACAAATATCTTCGAATTGAGTATTCAACAACAAGAAAAGCAAATATTAACGTGTTCCGATACACATTCGTTAGTGTCGTATGTTGTGAGTTAGGATTTAAGTGGCGAGTTTATTGTTCCATGAATGAAGATGCTTGGACGATAAAATCATATGTATCGGAACATACATGTGAACTAAAAGGCGAGTGTAAGTTGTTAAAAGCTCCTTTTATTGCGAAATTATTTGAAAATGATTTACGAAAGGATCCTGGTATGAAGCCAACAAAGATGCAACAAACAATTAAAGAAAAATACAATTTGTTAGCATTAATGAATAAGTGTCAAGAAGCGAAGAAACAAGCTTGTTGAATACGTTAGTATTCACTTTAATTTGAAGATATTTTGTTGAATAGATTAGTATGTCTTTGTTCTTACATTTTACAATGATTTTTTTTTATAATAGAATTAATTTTGGGTGAAATCTACATTGAAATCGGATAAGTTAAAAATTTTAGCAAAACCGGGACAAACCGGGTCAATTTCAACAAAACCGGGTCAAAACCGGATCAATTTCAGCAAACCGGATAAAAATTCCAGTAAAACCGGGACAAAACCAGGTCAACAAAACCGGATTCCAGTAAAACCGGGACAAAACCAGGTCAATTTCAACAAAACCGGATCAAAATTTCAGTAAACCGGGTCAAAATTATAATAAATTGGGTTGGATCAAAATTCAGTAAACCGGTCAAAATTTTATTAAACCGGATCGGGTTAATAATTGGGTAAACTGGATTTAATTCAATTTTAATTTTGAGTCGAGTCGGGTCGGATCAGGTCAAGATTGGGTATGAAATCGGGTCAAAATTGATGGTTTTTTAGGGTTTAGGTCAGAATTTTGGTTATATAAAAGAAATTTAAAAAGTGTGGGGAAATAAACTGAATTACAAAACTTGAAGGGGGAATAGGATTAGGGTGATACATGAGAGGGGAACATAATGAGTTTGATACATGAGGGGAAAACATGATAAATTTGATACATGAAGGGGGAATAGGGCAAATTAGCTAAATTTTTGGTGAGAATAGGAATTTAACCATATTAATTAATTGTATTTACTAAACTTTTTAATTAAAATAAATAATATTTTATTTTTTTAATTGTCTCTTAACAACATTTGGTTGATATTTATTCATTAATTTTTTTATGTTTTTGGATTTAAAAAATAGAATGTTAACTTATTTTCATAATATTGTTTTTTTATTGATTAGTTCGTCGACGATGATAACAAGTGCTACTTGGAGATCAATTACACCTTCGACATTCGCAAGAATTGGCATTGATCCAATTATCCAAGAAGAAAAAAAGAAGTCTTGTTTAATTTATATTTACTTTAGTAGTTTTGGACCGACTCAATATTGACCAAATTTTGTTCTTTAAATTATTATTTAGTGTTATATGTGAATCTTTTTGCCTACTACAATGGACCTTTCATTTGCTTCTGATTTTTATGGATGAATAACACACATGTGCTTTGATTTAGAGATGGATATAGATAAAGTATTCGAATTTTGGATGTATTCAAATCCGAATTCGAATGAGTAATTATTTGTGTATCCGAATTTAAATATGTAAGACGTGAATACTTCTGAACAATAATTTGGATAGTCCGAGTAATTGAATTCGAATTTTTTTATTATAGTGGGTCATATATTGGTTCAGATTCGGGTTGGATTCGAGTTCGAATATCCGATTCATACTAGATTTAATAATAATGATATTTTCGTAATTATCATAAAAATTAAAAATATGTTTGTAAATTTTAAATATTCGGTTATTATTGGATACTCATTTGTAATAATGAAAAACTCGAATCTAAACGTATTAATAATTTTATTACCCAACTCAAATCCACAATTTCAAATATATTTTAATTTCAAATATATTTATTTCTCGGTTTTTTAGATCAGAATAAATTTTTTGGATATTTTGGTAATGGGTTGCAATACTAGATTCCTAGATTTATTAGCTTTTAATTAAAATGGCTAATAAAATTTATTATATAATTTAGATTTGTTATATTTGTATATTTGAATTTTCAGATAATGAAAACATCGTTTATCTGTAAATATTTAAAATCGGATATCTTCGAATTTAGTATAGGAAGATTATACCAGATTCGTTATCATATATTTATTATTTATTCATTTATAATAGTGGTGGGTATTTCGGGTTATCCGGACCAATCCGGACCGACTCAGCCCGAAAACACAACCCATGAGATAAACGGGTTTTGTAGAAAACCTATATGGGTTCAAAATCTAAACCCCAAATGGGCTCGGATCGGTCGGGATTGGATTCGGGAGAACCCGAAGAAAAAAAAAAAAACTCAACCCTAACCCTTCTAATCTAAACCTGTAAATTTGTCGTCTCCCTCCCTCTCACTCTCTCACTCACATCACACAAACGTGCGTCGTCTCCTGAATTTTTTTCTTAAATCGCCTCCTTCCTTCCCGTCCGTCGCTTGCCCCCCGTCCATCGCTCGCCCCTCTTCCTCCTGTCTATTGCCCCTCATCCTCCCGTCCGTCGCAGCAGCTTCAGCATTGTAAGCCTTCCTTCTCGTTCGCCGCCCCTCATCCTTCGAAAGTATCTTCCTTTCTGCTCCAATCCTATTTTAGTATCCTAGTAAATTGGTCGTCTTTGTCCTATCATTTTATGCGTAGAGGTATACTGTAAAACCAATGTTGCTCGTTAACAAAGACATCGTAGATGAAAAGATGGTCGAAATCTTGATTTTTGGGTAGTAAGATGTTGAAATGGAAGAACATGTTTTCCGATGAAGAGCATTGTGGACTTTTTAATTGTTGGTTTCAGTCAGTGAAATGATCTTTTAGCTGTATGAACTAGATCTATTGCCAAGTTTTTCCTATATTCTCTAGTTTCGTATGTATTCGTACGTTGCAAGTATTTGCAATTTTCTTATAAATGAATCTTAATTTTCTTATAAATTTGGAACCCAAATTACCCGTTTTAAACCCGAATTACCCGTTTAAATCCGAATGACCCATACTTAAATAACCCAAAAAACCCGAAGAACCCGAGAATCCGAAGAATCCGAGAATCCGAAATAACCCAAATATAATTCGGATTTTTTTGAGTTTAATGTTTCAAAATCCGAACAACCCGAACCCAACTCGAAACCCATCCCGAAAACCAAATGGATTTTTTTGTTCAATTTTTAAAACCCGAAGAACCCGAACCCAGACCGAACCTGAGGAACCCGTCCCGAAACCCGAATTACCCACCCCTAATCTATAATGTATTGAAAAATTTATAATTTTTTGCTTGAAATTGTCTAAAAACAAGTCAAACCATCATTTCTTTTAATCCCCTAATTTATGTTCTACATCCAGAACTCAACAACTAACCACAAAAAATACAGTTCCACTTTTAATTATATAAATATATATAACTTTATATTTGTATATAAAAATTAAATGAGCTAAAAAGGGCATTTATAACAATTGTGCATACCAAGAAATCTCAGATTTTCGATGTCATTGAATGAACCACTTAAATGTTTGTAGATACCGTTTCATATCTACTTAGCTTTAAAAAATTCATTATACATTATACAAAAATTAATTATATCATAATCCTTATAAATTGTAAATAAGTGATTTCCATCCTCACTATTGGCTTGCAAATCGACCATCACAGATTTATATATATATATATATATATCAGTACATGAGATATTTCATAACTCCATTTGAATAGTTCAATTATGTAAAAACATAATTTTCATCCAAATTCAAAATGTTACTATAATGATAAAAAGGGGTATTATTCACATGGTTTCTTTCCAATATATTAGACCGAAAATTCGAGAATATGGTATAACAAAAAAAAAACTATTTCTATAGATTTAAAAATAAATAAAGAAAATGTTATTTCCAATTTATATATAAATAAACCATCCTCCAAAAAGAACAATAAAATCTCATCATAAAATCATTACCTTTCAGGCTCCATCTCCGCCGCCGTCCACTCCGGTTGTCCACCGCCTTCATCCCGCAATCGCAATCGCAATCACAACAGCTGCAAAACGTGCGTTTCGGAGCAGTTTAAGTACAACTGTCCCAAATGCGTACCACTGCTCCGTTGCATGGCTCGGTGCCTTTGGGGCGGTGCGTCTCAAAAAAACTGCATGTCTACTTGCGGCTGCGACTCAGCCGCTGCGGCCAAACCGTCGCTTTCCGAATGCAAGCGTTGCGTTTCGAGGTGTAAGTGTAGTTGTATTGCTTAGAAGTTAGAATTGATTGATCTTATGTCAATCTATAGTTGATGTGCTAATTAATCCCCTCGTTTATGTATGAATTATGTTTAAGTGTTTAATCTAAAGCTTTGGTGCATGTATATATATCATATATTTATCGCTTAATTAAAAATAATTATGTATTTTTAAAGGACATGATAAGTTTTATATAAAATCAACAAAAAATATATTTAATATCTAGTTTTAGCATTTAAAAATAAATTATGGGCAACTTAGAGCCTTAACCATAATCTAATATCATATATGATTATAATGTAAATGCTGCATTTTATTATTATGATCAGATAATAAATATACAACTTAAAAAATTTTAATTTAATTACATGACAATTACTAATCTACCATTCTACATGCATTTCTTGATTTTTCAGTCCATATCCATTATTATTATCCATCTTCAGGGATAAGAAAATGTATTTAGATCATATATGATTTGAATAGATATAAAATGTTTTGTTTTATATAATTTGGTATGGATCGTTTATTGTTGGATAAGGATTTAGTTAAATCAGATTTGCGCGATGAGACGGCGTGTATTTCACGTGTAGTGCGAAAAGTAAGCGCAAACAAACTCCGTGACGTTTTAAGGATGGAAAGACGGAGAGTAGTTTGCTTATCTACTTACAAAAGGATTAGAACATATAATTGTTTAATTAATTAACAGAAACACACAGAAGGATTAACGAGATATATAGAGAGAGTATAGTACCGTACGTCGCGTCTCAGAGGATAATTACCAACATGGTCAGAGTCATTCTCTGAGAAATCTCTGGAAGCATCTGAAACCCAAGTACTGAGCACAGAATCTCTCCATTTCGTCACCGCCTCTCTCTCTACACATCTCCTCCTCCGCCGCTTCTTCCCAGTACAACGTCCACGCGCCACCACCGTAGCACCACCACTCTGGATCTTCGTCCTTTGTCTCGGAGATCGAGTCCAGTATTTCCTGCATCCCGACGATCCGACGGCTCACCTTCCTCCGAGCCTCTCTAACCGTCGGATCCAGACCAGGTACAGAATCCAGCTTCAGAAGCAGAGACATCAGAGTCTCGTTCATCCTCAGACGTTCTCGCTCGTCTGTTCTTATGGCGTCCACTGTATCCTGCCGTTGGATTAGGCTCTGCAGCAGACTGGCCTCCCGATCGACGGCCGAGATTTTCTTGTATAGGCCTCGGATCCTGTGAGACCGGTAGGCGGACTGAATTCTCTCAGCGGCGGTGGAGGCCGAGGTGAAAGAAGTAGTCGGTTTTTGTGGCGGTGAAGGAGGAGGAGGGGTTTCGATTGGGATTTCTTTGATGGTCGGAGGGGTAATATAGTCATTATGAAAAGTGTAGACGGTGGTGGCAGTGGCGGTGTCGAATTTGCTTGATCGTCGGTGACTTTTCATTTTTTTTCTTCTGATTTTCGAATAGAATTTTTATTCTTTTTATAAAAATAAATACGGTGCCAATTATCCATTTATACACAATTATTGATTTTTTTTTAACTTTTTATGACGGACCGTTGGTTTGGGGTCCATTTCCACTCATTGTAGTTTTGTATAAGGAAAACAATTCATAATTTTGGAATAGAAAAATTACTTAATTGGTTTATATTTACGTTGGTATAAAAAAATAATTATCCAATATTTGATATAATCGGTATATTTATAAGAAACTTTTATATTTATATAACCAAATGATGCACAATAAGTGGATACATAGGTAGATTAAGTCACTCCTATGGATTATACGCTTAATCATGTCATAATGCTACACGAAGAGGCCCGTTATTCATGTCATATTACGCCTCACCGTCGCTGCAAAACATAATTAACCATAATTAACAATAATTCATTTCGTTAATTAAAAATGAAAAGTATCTAAAATTTATATATTAATTAATTGTTTTATTTTTATATATAAAGTATTTTTTATTTATTTTAAAATAATATATAAATTATAAATTGATTTCCAAATATTTTTTTCTGAATATTCAATCAAAATCTCCAAATATTTTCGAGAATATCCAATATTAATTTGAAAATGACCTAATAGTCTATATAAAAAACTGAAAAAAAATACAGAATTTTATCATTTTGAAATAAATCTATTTATTTAGATGGAATTCATTTTAAAATTTGAAATACCTGCGATGGCTCTTCGTGAATCATGGAAGTGAAGGGACAATTTTGCCGGTACATGTTCCAAACCCCACATTATAACCATCACCCTACACCGGTTTACACATAACCATACTTGGTTTAGAGAAAACCGAAATAGAATCTATTTTGGTGTCAGGTCAAGGAGTTAAACTTACCTTGCACAAACCAGTGAAAATCACTTCATCCCCATCTTCTAGAAACTTCCGAGTCGTACCATTCAACGACAGAGGCTTCTGTCCGTTCCAAGTTAACTCCAGAAGGCATCCCAGTGAATCCGTCTCCTACATTCAAATTAAAAAAAAAATGATTTTTATCATATTTTCAAATATAAATTTAGGTCTGACTAAATCAAAAATTAATATATAAATATGTATAGTTCAAATTTAAACGATATGAAATAACACATCATAATATTCTCCCTAACATTCAGACTTATTAGAATTGTACAACACTATCGCTAATCAAACATCGAAATATTCAAATCATACGAATCATATTTTAATACAATATCCAAGGTCATATATATATATATAATATCATGTTCTCAAATATAAATTTAGGTCTAACTAAACCAAACATTAATTTAAAAATGTCCAAAATCATATATGTATATATATATATAAATCTATGATTCAAATTTAAACGAGGTGGGATCACATCGTAAATATCCTCTCTCATCAGACTCAATCTTAGAGATTGTACATCACCACCGCTAGTCCAACATCGAAATATTTAAATTATACAAACCATACTCTAGTATCATATAAATTTAAACTTTGGTTTGGTCTAACCAAATCCAAAAGCTAACTAAAGTTTAAACATTGTCTAAAACCATGTATATGAATATATAGTTCATATACCCTAATTGACGTTGAACAAATAGAACATAACATTATATATAAAAAATGTTACGTACCGGTCCACTGATGGTTCCTGTCCCAAGGAGATCTCCGGGCCTCAAGTTACAACCGTTGATGGTATGGTGTGCGAGCTGTTGAGTTATCGTCCAATATCTGTCACATATGTTTAACTATTATGATAAATTATCCCACATCGACTAGGATATGAACTTTGAACTCATATATATGGTATTGGATAACACTAAACTCTTGAACTAGCTTTCAGAATTGGTTAGGCCCAAACTCATATTTGACATTAACGTAAATAAAAGCATCGTCTTTTATGAATGTTTCGTGACGGGAAGAACAACACTTCAACTATAAAGAAGAAAACTCACAAATTTTGGAAGTTGCTCCTTGTGACTACACAAGAATCATCCTTACCAGCAAGTTTCAGTTGAACCTGATAGTAAAAACATATCAATATTCCGTGAAATTCGCCAGTAAAACGCATCCGAAGAAAAAAGAGAGAACGAAGACAACGTATTGCAAACAATAAAAAGCTTAACTCCCATTGGTATTCGGACATTACCTCTAACGAAATGTCATAATTCACAGATGTTTTCTCGGCCAGATATGTCAATGGAGGCGGATCCTGTAAGTATAAAATAGAGAGACTATTATGAATAATGCGGTAATGATGAGATGTTTAATAATGCGTGTGAATTTTGTCTCTGCGCAAAGCAGACAAGGGATTGCTTTCCAATAAGTTCAAATAAAACCTTTCGAGCTAGTTCATTGTGATGTCTGGAGTCCATACCGAACACCGTCTTTTTCCAGTGCGAAATATTTCCTTACCATTGTTGATGATTATTCTCGTAGAATATCATCAAAATAATCCATGTGATCTCGAAGAATATTCTCGTATCAATCACACGGATTATATCCGTTAACATAGACAAAGATTACTACCACTTGTTACCATGGTTTGGGGCCAATGTAACAAGAAGAATATGGTGTTTTAAGTCTTTGTTTTACCTGCTTTGGAGCTTGACGGGCGAAAGGTTCAAGAGCATCTAGAGTAACAATCCAAGGGGATATTGTAGTTCCTGTGACACAACAATACAACGTTCCATGCAAATTTTCCGAATATTAAGATTAACATGTTCGGTGAAGACAATTATCAGTACGATACAATGCTTGACTGATAGAAAGTTTAATTGAAGGCGAAGGTTGATCCAATCAAGAGGAATTAAAAGGTTGGAGGAACAAATTACACTAAAATTCTCACCAAAACTCTTTCCAAGGAAAGGTCCAAGAGGCACATACTCCCATCCCTGAATATCTCTAGCTGTAACAAACAACATTTCAGAAGCTAAGTCAAGTTTGATTAGGGTAAAGATGAACATGAGACCCAAAATCAGTTGGTCTAATGGTCAGTTGGTGTTTTACAGCACATCCAAATCCATGGTTTGACCATTGGGGAAGACCATTTACGTGTTTAGGATTCGGGACAGAGAGATAAAAGGATCTTCATGATTATCAAAAACTAAGAAAAATATGAATCAGGGTAAATGAAGGTAGAGAGTGAGTACCACTCCAGTCATTCATAAGCACCAGACCAAAAATATGATCAGCGGCATTGTTGACATCAATGGGTTTGCCTAATTCATTTCCTGGACCGACTATGGCAGCCTGCACAATTTGTATAAAACGCACCGTAGGAGAAAAGGGTCATTGTGAAACTTTCCTCGGGTTTTAACTATAAAAAAGTCAAATAACGGCAGTATCCTCAAAGAAAAACTTCCTGCTCAATCAGAATCCGTCGGATCATGCCATAAGTTGCTTACCATTTCGAGTTCAAAATCAAGCTTCTGTGAAGGTCCAAAATATGGTGTAGAGTTGCCTTGTGGGTGGCCTTGACCCCTGGAAGAGCAAAACAAACAATACACAATTTGAAACAGAGAATGAACACTCTGGATAAAGAAACAATAAGCATGGGACTTAACAGGTTTAATTTGACAAGAGATGGTTAAATTTTGTGAAAAGGAGTAGGCTTAATACAGTGAATACTCAGAAGCAATATCCTTACCTTGGTCGAATGATGTCAGTTCCAGAGATGACAATAGACGATGCCCGTCCATGGTAAGCAATGGGAAGGTGAAACCTGAAAACATGGTAACTTTGTGTAAATTTATACAACTAACATCATGTTTTCCCATTTCACCAAAAAAAAAAGAACAAAATTCAAATATCATGAATGCACCAATTTGGGTTTATTGGATTTTGAGGCCCTCGAAATATAACTCCACAGTTCTTTGCATGATGCATAGATGCAAAGAAATCTGTATAGTCCCCAATCACCATAGGAAGAACCATTTCGACTTCCCTCTGTAAACTCACACCAAATATTTAATTTCAGTAACAAAGCTTCAAAATTTTCAGGAACAAATTTGCACGGATTACCATCTCATGAAACGACTTTTTCCTCAAATCTTCATTGTCTCGCAAGGTTGGTACATCAGCTGCATCGAGACATATCAAAATCAAAACCTTTTATCCGAAGAACTAAGTTGTAGCAATTCCTTAGAAACATAAGCACCTAGTACACTAACACAACGCCATAACGAAAAGGTAGGATCGAAAAAGAAAACACACAAGATAGGAGTTTCTGAAGCGTGGAACGAGCTTCCTTCCATGCAGGACGCCCCATGGCCAAAAACTTGTTTAGATTAGGCTGTCACCAAAACACATGAACTTACGTTAATAACAACTTGACGCGCGAGCTAAGGTTCATGTCCTTGGCCGATGTAGTACAATACATCACAATACTCACACTCACGCCCAGGCTCGATCCTGGAGCGTGAACACACAATCGGACTCCAACATCGATATACTCAAATTGGGACGAAACTGACTCTAATGTCAAATATGAGTTGACCCTAACTAATCCCATACGCGCTCAAGAGCAGAGCACCGTATGTACGAAGGTTCATGTCCTTAGTCGATTTGGGATATTCTCTTAACACTACATCTTTAACTACATAAATCCCATAATTATGGTTGAATTATTAACATATGAACAAAATACTTGTAGTCATGAACAAGTAATTCTAGTAACTAAACTAATGAACTCTTCAAACGCACAATAAATAGAATACACACATAATTAGAGCTACCCAGGATTATTCGGTTCGATTGATGTAGAGAATTTTAGTTTGTGTTATGACATTAAATTCAGAACTTAGACGAACTATTTCCGGCATTCGCATTTAACCATGGAGAAAGCTATTCAGTTACGTTTTATGGTTAAATCGATATTATCAGATTCCAAGCCAATGCATAATCTCTGATCATAGTCTTCTAAAACACGAGAAAACATTCTAAGGAGAAATCTAGTGATATACGACGATGAATTCTACTATCAAATCAAAAGAAACCGTAACGAAACGGATGGGACCTGGAGGAAGCAATCGGAATTTCTGAGGATCGGACCATCGAAGAGTCCAGCACTAGAGATCTCGAAAAGGTCGAGAACGAAATCTCCGATTGCGACACCGGGACGCGGCGACGAGCTCGGCTTTGGCTTGAAGACGCCATAAGGAAGGTTCTGGATGGGAAAGTGAGATTCCGGTCGAACATCAACAAAGCATTTCAACAGAGCCATAGCTGATGAAGAGGAAAAACGACGGCGTATTGTTCTCCGGCGACAGTTTCAGAGCTCGCCGGGAAATTTTGGTAGGGAGATGGAAATCAGTTACGTACACGAGTAGTAGTGACCTCTAGTAGTGAAGGTGTTGTTAGGTAAGTATTTGCACTGCTAGTCATTTATATTTCCAAATATTACAATTTCGCCCCAAAAATTAATTTTGATCTGTTCTTGAAATTAAGTTTTGGAAAATCCATTTAGAGACTCATATCTCGTAGTCCAATTTATATATAAAATTTTAATTCTTATAATTTATATACTAATTATAATGTAACATTTTAATATACACCATTTCTTTAGAATTCGGTTGATTCGTACAATTTATAAACTAATATCTATATATATATATTGTATCTTTACTTGTGTAATTAAGGAGGATGTTGTGTATAAATTACATATATTCAAATCGGAAATTTGAATACTTGCTCATACACGAGAACACGACAATTATTAAATCGTATATATAGAATGATTTTTAGTAATTTGTATTTATTTAATATAAAAAATTACGAAATTTTATAAATTGAAATTGGTACCGTATAGTGTACAATTTTAATTTAAAATGTTTATAGACAACTCTAAAATTAAATTCTATAAGATTTACAAAGGCGGAAGGAAATATGGTCCGACCTTATCGCAAGTGAAATTATCTTTGCATTTATTTATGTTATTGTTTCATACAACCACTTATTCATGAAAATGTTGTGTCAGCTTCTAAATCTACTAGAGTATCTTGTCGTGAATGTCCAATGATATACATTTTTTTTGTATATATATATATATATAGTCTCTGTATTTAAAAAAAAATATAAGGAATAACATACACAAGCTATGTCGGAGTTTTTTAGATATTATTATAAGAAAAGCGATATTGTGTTATTAATCAAATTGATTACAAATTTAGTTTTCTATTTTGTCTATGTTATAAAAGCTTTCAGATTATGTTGAGTTTTGTACAATTTTATTTAGTTATATAAAAATTAAAATCAATAATAAAGAAACCTATTTACTCCAAGCATCTATGATCATATTAAGAAAACAAAACATTAACAAAAATATACATTGAATTCTTTAAAAGGAAAATATTAGAATGATTTTTTTGTATGAACCACACATGATACGTTCATTGTGCATTGCATAAAAAAGAATACGTATGTAACTAGTTATCATCCCTCGCATTTGCTTCTGCATTCCAATATATATATATATATATGTATGTATCACAAAGCCAATGCATTTCCGCAGAAATTTCCATTGTTTTTATCACTTTGAAACTAGTAGTAAGGGATCGACGGTGGCGGAGGAGACGCGTAGGTGACACCAGGGATAGGTGGAAGCGGAGTGTCATTGTACGACGGCGGTGATGGAGGCGGAGGCGGAGGCGGTGAAGAGTACGAGTACTCAGGACTCAACGGTGGTGAGGGTGTTGGGTAATGATGTGGTGGTTGAGGAGCATGGCCTTCGTTGCAGCCACTTGGCGGCGGCGGAGCCTGGTATTCCGGCGGTGGGTTCTGATATTCCGGTGACTGGTATTCGGCAGGGGGTGGTGGAGGAGGAGATTGTGTAGTCGGTGGGTAGTATGTTGTTGGTGGTGGTGGTGAAGAGTATTCCACCGGAGGTGGTGGAGGAGGAGATTGTGTAGTCGGTCGGTAGTATGTTGGTGGTGGTGGTGGTGGTGGTGGTGAAGAGTATTCCACCGGAGGCGGTGGAGGAGGAGATTGTGTGGTCGGTGTGTAGTACGATGGTGGTGGGGGTGGAGGTGAAGAGTATTCCACCGGAGGCGATGGGTAGTACTCCAACGGCGGCGGAGGTGGGCTTGAATTTTCCGGTGGGTTGTAGTCAATCGGAGGTGGAGGAGGCGGAATTTGAACGGTGGGTGGGTAGTATTCCGGTGGTGGAGGTGAAGAGTACTCCACTGGCGGCGAAGGAGGTGGGGGAGAGGTGTATTGAGGATACTCCGGTGGTGGCGACGAAGGATAATGTTCACTTGGTGAAGGTGTCGGCTCATACTCCGGTGGTGGTGGTGGCGGACTCTGCGCCGTGGGTGGACAGTAAACCACCGCTGGTGGCGGTGGTGGCGGAGACGAATAGACATAAGTCAAAGGTGGCGGTGGAGGAGAGTATGATTTTGTGGACGGCGACATACCGGAAGAAGGCGGAGTCGGAGTCTCATACTTTCTCGGAGGCGGAGGAGGAGGATACGTTCTCGTTGACGGCGACATATCAGATGATGGAGGCGTCGGAGTTCCATACTTTAGCGGTGGTGGAGGCGGATATGCTCTGACGGAAGGCGACATATTCGACGAAGGAGGAGGCGGGCTCAAAGTCTCATACTTTCGCGGCGGCGGAGGCGGCGGATAAGCTCTGACGGTAGGCGCCATCTTAAACGAAGGTGGAGGAGGAGGAGGAGGAAGCCTTCTGACAGAAGGCGACATCTTAAAAGACGGTGGAGGAGGCGGCGGCGAGAAAATGTTATTACATCCAAACTTAGTACAATCCACGGGTCGCGCGTCCGCGGACGCACACTCCTGAGACGGCCGCTGAAGAGGCTTTCCCACAATACAATTCCGCGTCCCGTTGACGACTACATCCGTACCAGAAAGCGCGGCGCATCTCGGAGCGTCGCCGGTGAAGAAATTGAAAGAAAACGTAAAATTCTCCATATTCGAAAGCTGACAAACAGTAGTCGGAATCTCACCGGAGAAGCCATTGTTGCCGACATTAAGTTGCTCTAAACTCTTCATGTTTCCGATACTGTCCGGTAAAGACCCACGAAGACGGTTAAAGCTAACGTCAAAAACCGTAACATTCTTGAGATTTCCGATCTGAGGAGGCAAACAGCCGGTCAAATTATCATTCATGAGGATGATCTCATTTAGGGTTTTGCCCATATAACCAATGCTTCCGGGAATACAACCTCCGAGGTCATTATTCGCAAGGACAAGAACAGAAACTGGTGAGTTCCCCATGTTGTCGGGGATCCCGAACCTGAATCTATTATTGTTCAAGAAGATCGCGTCCAGCTCTTTATCAAACAGTTTCGATGGGATCTGACCCTCGAACTCATTGTACCGAAGATCCAAAAACTTAAGTGATGGCAAAGACAAGACAACCTCAGGGAACTTACCCACGAACCTGTTGTTACTAAGATCAAGTTCGTAGAGCAATTTCATACGTTTGAACGTAAGAGGGACTTGACCACAAAACCGGTTCGAGTTAAGGTGAAAGAGAGCAAGATCAGTGAGACGACCAAGAGCAGAAGGCAAGTAACCAGCTAAGTCGGCATGGTTAAGGTCAATACCTGCGACGACCCGAGACGCATTGTCGGAAGGAAGAGAAGAACAGAAGATTCCATTGTAAGAACAAACGTCTGAGCCATTCCAATTGGTAGTGAAATTGAAAGGGTCAGAGAGAATGGCTCGTTTCCATGTTTGAAGAGCAATGTAGGCTTCTCGGAGCCTCGGATTCTCGAACCTAAGGCTCGGGTCAATCTTGACGTCATCACCGTCGTCATCTTCATCGGCTCGGACGTGGAAGAAGGACGCCGAGAGTAAGAGGAGGAGGAGGAAGAGACTATGAAGGAGTCGAAATAGAGACATAGACATTGTTTCACATGGAGAGAGAGAGAGAGAGAGAGAGAGAGATGAGGAAGTTCTCACCAATGTGAGATCTCAATGATCCATGTGCTCCGTTTTTATAAAACCTTTTTCTCTCTGTTTTTTTTTTAAATTATTTCTTGTTTTTTATCTTTTTTTAGGTTATAAAAATTTTAATTTTTGTTATATCATTATATGATATGAGTTCTGACATGTTGGCACGTCTATGATTAAAATGTCTATAGACTTTTAAAGGAATATTACAATTTTAAAACGCATACAAACTCTTAAAAATAATTATGTATTTAGAATTTGCATACAAATGAACATTTTTTTTTTCTATCTGTATTTTAGAGTTCGTTTTACATGTTCAAAAAAGTCCATTATTTTAAAATATATATATATATGATATTTTTTAAACTAAATATAATCACACACGAATTTATTATAAATTTATATAATTTACTAAGTAAAATTAACCTCACCCAATTTATATAATTTTGTGAGTTATCTTTCTAACATATGTAGATTTATTAAAAACCATTCTATTAATATAATCTATGGAATACTTTGTAGTTATAGTGTATATTTAAGATATTTTGATATTATAATTATGAATATTTAGAGTATTTATATTAAAAATATATTTTTTTTTCCTTGAAAGTGTATCCAACTTTTTAGTTCAACAGGAGAAGTGGGCTACAAATCATATCTAAGGCATTGACTTCTTGACGACGTGTTGGCCTCACTCTTTTTATTTTCGTTATATTTAAAATGTATAAAAACGGCTATAAAATACTATTTAATTGGTTTAAAACTTTTATTTCGAAGTTATTTTTATATTGAGTTTACCTATGTTTAGTAAATTGTATTTGAATTACATAATTTATAAGTTAATTATATGTTAATAGTGAATACATTTTCTTATTAATAACGAAGAGTTTACAAAACTATTTATATATACAATTGAAAACCCTAAGTAAATAAGTAAATAATTATTACAATAGTAAACTTTCATAAATATTACAATAGTAAATTTTCCTTAATATATCCCCTCAAGACGGAGCACGGAAGGTGATTCCGATCTTGACACAAAGATCATGGAAAGAAGAGCGCGAAAGCGGCTTCGTCAGAATGTCAGCAAGCTGATCGCAGGAGGTGAAATGAGAAACCCGAAGAGAACCGTCTTGAACTTGACCCCGAACGAAAAGAAAATCCAAAGCTAGATGTTTCATACGTGAGTGAAACACTGGATTAGCACTGAGATAGGTGGCCCCGACGTTATCACAGTAGATAGTAGGCGTACCCGTAGGAGAAACACCAAGTTCAGATAGCAAGGACATGAGCCATCGAAGTTCCGCGGACGTGTTGGCTACTGACCGATACTCAGCTTCAGTTGATGATCGAGAGACACTACCTTGTTTCTTGGATGACCAAGAAATCGGATGTCGTCCAAGATATACAATATATGCCCCCGTAGAAGTGAAGTCATGACAATCACCAGCCCAGTCCGCATCACTAAATGCATGCAACTGGAGCATGTTGGAGGCCGAGAGAAAGACACCAGCAGTACGCGTTCCGTTAAGATAACGAAGAACATGTTTTGCGGCTTGCCAGTGAAGATCCGTTGGAGCGTGCATGAACTGAGATAGCTTGTTGACAGCAAAACTTACATCCGGGCGAGTGAGCGACAGGTATTGCAAACTGCCAATGATTGTCCGATACTCCGATGGATCATCTAGAGGTGTCCCCGAGCGAATTGTGAGTCGCGACGTTGATGCCATAGGTGTCTGTATCGGCTTAGCATCCTGCATGTGTGTCCGGACTAGGAGATCATTGATGTATTTGTGTTGTGTGAGCATTAGGCCTTTGTCCGAGCGAGAGACCTCAACCCCAAGGAAGAAGGATAAATTGCCAAGATCTTTCAGAGAGAACCGAGTTGCCAATGCCGTGATGAAGTTTTGAACTCGCATAGAACAACTACCTGTCACAGCAAGATCATCCACATAGACGAGAACGAAGATAGAGACTTCGTGATCTCGAAGAATAAAGAGAAATGGGTCGGCAAGAGAGTTACAAAACCTATGTGTGACGAGGAAGTTGCGCAGTTCAGAATACCATGCCCGAGGTGCTTGTTTAAGCCCATAGATAGCCTTTTGTAACTTGCAAATATGCCGTGGATTATCCTTGTCAATAAATCCCGGTGGTTGAGACATATAGACCTCTTCAATTAGACGTCCCTGCAAAAAAGCATTGTTAACATCAAGTTGTCTAAGAGGCCAACCTTTGGTGACAGCAATGCTTAGGACAAGTCGAATGGTTGCCGGTTTGACAACGGGGCGGAACGTCTCATGAAAGTCAACTCCCAGACGCTGATGAAATCCTTTAGCAACCAGACGTGCCTTGTACCGTTCAATAGATCCACCAGGCTTTCTTTTAACAAGGAAGACCCATTTACATCCCACAATGTTGGGAGCAGCCTCGGGGGGAACTAGGGTCTATGTGCCATTTCGAATAAGCGCATCAAACTCTTCCGTCATAGCCGTGCGCCAGTTTGAGTCTTTTAATGCTTGGGCAACTGATGTAGGTTCAATGTCAGTCCCTGACGCCGTGGCCAAGAGGGAGAATGGCTTGTTTGGCTTAGTGATGTTGTTCTTGGATCGTGTCGTCATAGGATGCAGATTTGGTGTGGGCTGCACCGTAGCTTCAGGATCAGTGCTTAAGTAGGTGGATACAGAGGTCACGGCAGCATGATCGAGCAGGGAGACTGGCTGAGAGGTGTCTGCAACTGTAACAGGTTCGGCATCATCATGATCCACATGAGTGTCCACGGTAGGAGTCACGACAGGTGAAGAATCCGAGCTGGGGGGCAGACCCGAGGACGATGGAACAGAGGAGGGGACGAGAGAAACAGCAGGGTCCGAGGACAAGGGGGATGATGACGAAGGGTGTGGTGACATGGACGTGAAGAATTTTGAGTAGGCCGCATAAGGGAAGATGTTTTCATGAAACTCAACGTGTCTAGACACATAGATACGAGAGGTAATGGGCTCTAGACATAGATAGACACTTTGAGTGGGAGAGTATCCTAGAAAGACACATGGAGTAGATCAAGGGGATAATTTGTGGGAGGAGTAAGGATGGAGCCAAGGATAACAGAGACACCCAAAGACCCTAAGTTTCTCATAATTCGGATCAACCCCAAAGAGACGTATGTAAGGTGATGACATGGAAAGTGTTGGAGTTGGCATTCTATTGATCAGATAGACAGCCGTGGTGAATGCATAAGACCAAAAAGAGAGAGGGAGGGACGCATGCATAAGAAGAGACATGCCAGTTTCGACTATATGTCGGTGGCGACGTTCCGAAATGCTGTTGTGCTCGGGTGTGTAGGGTGGGGTAGTGAAATGAGAGATACCATGGGAGGAAAGGAAGGAGACTAGGGAAATGTATTCACCTCCATTATCAGTGTAAAGTGTTTTGATTTTAGTGGTGAATCTGTTTCGACAAGAGCTTTGTACTTTAACGTGTCAAGGACTTGAGATTTGGCTTTAAGTGGGTATAACCAAGAGTAACGAGTGAAATGATCAACAAAAAGTACATAGTATTTGAAGCCATCGATGGAAGCAAGCGGAGACATCCATACGTCAGAAAAAAGTATTTCTAGAGGCATAGAGGAAGTGATAGTAGATTGAGCAAAAGGAAGTTTATGGCTTTTATTACGAGCGCAAGAGTTGCAAAACATAATGGAAGAATTCCGAGACAACGACAAATGAAACTTAGACACGACATGCTTTAACATAGGAAGGGATAAATGACCTAAACGAGAGTGCCACTCGGACAAAGTGGACTTGACACTACTGAAAGCAACAAAGGTTGACGCAGAGGAGGGTTTAAGCGGCCACTCATAGATACCATCTTTACTTTTGCCTGTTAGGATTGGTGCCCCCGTGCTGAGATCATTCACCTGAAAAAGATGTGGAAAGAATTCCATAGAAACACCATTAGTATTGCAAAGCTGGTTGACCGAGACGAGATTTTTATGAATCGATGGCACACAAAGTACATTAGTAAACGATAAAGGACGTGTGGTAGAAGGCATAAAAAAAGAACCCGTGTGAGTTATTGGTAGGGCCGATCCATCACCAACAATCACATCCTCTCCTCCACGGTATGGACTATGAAGTGTCAGGTTTTGAAGATCGGATGTGATATGATGCGAAGCCCCACTGTCAAGAAGCCACGAACCAGAATCATAGTACGGCGCGAGCGCATTGTGAGCCTGCGGTTGCCACGATCTGCCTGCATTGTTCCACGATTGCTGAGGCTATGGAGGATGTGAATGTCCTGGAGATCTGTGCGCCATGATCAGTGTGAATTGAGGGCATCTCTTTGCACTATGTCTAAAGACTCCACATGCTTAGCACTTGCCTTGATACCCTTTAATTGCGAGCGGTGTGATCGATGATCAGATGTATGGTCTCTACCTCGTCCGCGAAAGTTCTGTTGGGAACGAGTGTTGGTGTAGTGAGCCGTCACGGGTACAGACTGCAGAATGGGTTGTGAGACGTCCACAAGGAGCTTGGCTTCATGATTGATTAATTTTTCATGAAGTTCTTCAACGGAGATGGTCGTTTCTCTTGCTTGAACAACATCAATGACTGGTTTGAATTCATCCGGTAGACCAGAGAAGATGGCATCGAGTAGATCTTCATGATCAAGTGGTTGACTTTCCTTAATATATGTCTCTAAAATTTATGCAATATGCATTAGAAAAACTTACGAAATCTATATATATAAAAGTTCTTGTATTTGTAGCCTCCACAGCGTTTCACGTCGGATTTTAAAAAAAAAATTGAAACAAACTTTTGCCTAACCCGTTTTCACAACCTATTATTTGTCCAGTTATTCAGTGTGGAAAATTAACGGTTACTCAGTATCTTCAATGCACAATTGATTTCTGTTATGGCTTTAATTTCAGTATCTTCAATGCTCACGTTCCCATTCTGCATTCTCCTTCCGTCTTCCTCTTCGATTGAAACCGAGGTGGGCATTGCTTCCTTGGTTCCGTTCTAGTGTCTCTCCCTCTCCCCCTTCGAGTGCAACGAGCTCTGTGCCGGTCTGTGTTCCTCTCCCCCTCGCTACAGTGTCGCTCCGTCTCCTCGGTTTCGCACGACGGTCGCTTTTCAGCCCGTTCCGTTTTCCGGTTGCGTGGTGGGTTTTTTTCCGCACTAATTTCTTTCTTCTTTTGATTTGTTATCAGGTGCCATTTCCCCTGGTAACTTCTTCAATCCTTCCTCCCGTCGATCCAGCGTCTCTCCCTCTCCTCAAGTTCGCACGACAGTTGTTG
The DNA here is from genome assembly GCA_036759665.1 of Gynandropsis gynandra. Taxonomy (NCBI): domain Eukaryota; kingdom Viridiplantae; phylum Streptophyta; class Magnoliopsida; order Brassicales; family Cleomaceae; genus Gynandropsis; species Gynandropsis gynandra. The sequence goes on along the minus strand of CM071865.1, from coordinate 49,452,933 downwards.
TCCATCCTTATCGATCGATTAGGAACTTAAGATCTCTTAAAGGTAATACAGTTTAAATCCCTCTCCCAATCATATAGATACGGTGATGATGTGTTCGAGCTTTGTTTTGCGTAACCCTTCATCTTCTTCAATGTCTCTTTTGTAGGTTTGGTTGTTGAGACGATCCACAACAGTAATTGTAAGATTGCATGTCACTCAAAACCTAGAAACTACAATGTTTGGTCTCGAATCCACCATCTCAGACCATTTTTTTTCTACCCTTTATATATGCATTTGGTTTTTTTCCATTTTAGTCTTGCAAAATTCTAGCTATCTCTTGTAACCCCATGTTTATTGTAATCCTTTCTCAAACATCAATCCAGATTGGTTTCTCCGCGCAGTTCGACAACGAGTTTACCATATCACATTATCATTTCCTGGTATACTATATAATCTATTACATAACATCATTTCTAGGTATACTATATAATCTGATACATGATCTTGCCGCCAATAATAGGTAATTTGCCTGCTTCTTGAGTTAGATGTTCCGCAGAATATAAAGTTACAAGTGTTTTGTTCTTTGATGTGCAGATCATGGGATACGAGTTGGCCATCAGAGCACGAAGAAGTCAATTGGTTTTGTAGAGGTGGTAATCAGTGACGTCGAGGTAATGATCAGCATTGTCACCATCATATCATCGTATCATTATAATCATCATCTAGCAACACATTCATCATGTTTCTTTATCACGTTTTGTTTGTCTATGTCATAGAAAAGCAAGGACATGATTGGCAATTTGAGATCAAAAGCAAATCAGATGGCATCTGCTTTGAACATGTCAAACTTTGCAAATAGAGACAGCTTACTAGGGCCAGAAATAAAGCCAGCCGATGCCATGAGCAGAGTTACTGCCATGGACAACCAAAGAATTGTTGGATTTCAGCGGCATGTTATGAGAGGTAAGTTGTATGGTAGCTGTGTCAATGAATATGGGCTTTTGTATTCACGTCTTTGAGTTGTCTTCCTCTCTAAACAGAAGCAAGATGAAGGACTGGAGAAGTTGTCATCATGTTTCTTTATCACGTTTTGTTTGTCTATGTCATAGAAAAGCAAGGACATGATTGGCAATTTGAGATCAAAAGCAAATCAGATGGCATCTGCTTTGAACATGTCAAACTTTGCAAATAGAGACAGCTTACTAGGGCCAGAAATAAAGCCAGCCGATGCCATGAGCAGAGTTACTGCCATGGACAACCAAAGAATTGTTGGATTTCAGCGGCATGTTATGAGAGGTAAGTTGTATGGTAGCTGTGTCAATGAATATGGGCTTTTGTATTCACGTCTTTGAGTTGTCTTCCTCATCTAAACAGAGCAAGATGAAGGACTGGAGAAGTTGGAGGAGACTGACATAAGTACAAAACACATTGTTTAATGAGGAGCTTGACCTGCAGACAAGGCTTATTGTATGATTTATGTTTATTTATTTTTCTGCCTTCTTTTTCATTTTGAACTTAGCTTAGCATATCTGAGTTTATATTGCTAAATGCAGGATGACTTAGACTACCATGTGGATATGACCGATTCCCGCCTACGGGTAATACACTTCAACTATCTATTTGTTTGATTAAATCACTCTCTTAATATAGACCTCCATGTGAGAGAATCAATATTATCCATCGTTTATGTTGTTACGATTGTTGTTACAAAAGAAAGATGGAATGATATTATCAATATTATCCATCGTTTATGGGTTTGGTCTTTGTTTTTTTATGCTTTTCGGGACGCAGATAGATAGATATTTGCCCTCTGATATTGTTCTTACAGCCACTTACGGTCAAATATGGCCATATATAATTATAACGTAAAGCGTCAACATTACATATTTTGTGGAACCAAAACATTGTGTATATATATTTCAGTTAGTTACGGACATATAGGTTTTATGGAAAGTGTCTTTATAATCTATATATTGCACATATCCATGTATATACACGAGTGTGTGTATATATATGTGTGTGTGTGAGAGAGAGCCAAAATAAATGTGTTGCATAAGGAGGGACCTACAAATTTGGCATAGTCGAGGAAGAGACAAAACATGTCACGATAAAAAATATTGGATCAGAAATGAGACTGCCTCTAATCCAAATCATCATACAAACCATTACAAGCAATGGTTAGATATGTATGTAAGAGAATTTTGATTTTATAATTTATGATACTACAGCTACTTTCTACCCCATTCTTTATTATTCATATCCAATATATATTTAGAAGTTAGTTTACATTCGTATGTTGGAGAATCTAAACTTATAATACTGATTTTTTTATGATATATCATTTCTCTTTGGATCTGAACAACCTAGAGTTGGCATCTTGTACTAAGCAAATGACCCATTTTTACAAAAGGCAAGCCAGTCTATTGCGCAAAAAGTTACGGAGAAATGAACATGCTTAGTTGTTACCTTTGCATTCATTTTCACTCTTAATTTGGTTCAGTGTAATGTCACATTCTTCCTAATCATCCATCGTATTTAGATTGATATCTCCGTTTGGATTTCTTGATGACAGCGAGTGCAGAAGAGCCTTGCGGTAATGAACAAGCGTATGCGAGGTGGTTGCTCTTGCATGCCGATGCTCTTATCGGTTATCGGGATTGTGATTTTGGTCGTTGGAAGGGGAAAATGGATAGAACCATTCAATCATAAGGGAAGGAAGTGAAAGCTCATGTAAGCATTACAAGTACTTAACCAGATACATTTATGGTGTTGTACAATGAAGATGGTGGTTTACAAAATAGACAAAGAATGATATTATACTATCACTAGAGCATGAAGCAATTTTGTGGGTTTCAATTCTGTTTTCCATTAATATACATTTACCATTCAATGACCTAAGAGATCGGTGACGATGAAGGTGTTGTGGCTCGAAGTAGTTGTTGTAGAATCTGTGCTGCTAAACGTTGGCTCACGCCTCCTACCACACGTCCAAGATTTCTTACTTCCGGTTGTTGCAAAACCTGATCAACCAAAAGAGAATTCAGCTCATAAACAAAAAGTTCAATTTAACACACAAGGCATAAATTATAATATCGATCGATGCACTCAATTACCTGTAATATAGGCTGCAAAAGGGATGGATCAAAGCTTTCTGAAGAACAGAGAAGTCCCCAGATCCTAAAGACTTGATCCCTAAGTTCTAGCATTCTTTGAGTTTCAGAGCTACTCATCACTAGAGGACTTTCCATTGCCATTAAAGACCATAGACTTCATAAACTCGGGAATGGAATTATACGTATCGACGACTGTGCCCCGAGCAACAGCTTTGCTGACCCGAACAGCCTCTTTGATTACTAATACCCTGAGCTCCTCACCATTTTGATCCAGAAGCAGCTTGAGAACAGGTTGTAAAGCATCTTTCGCTGAGAAATCCCCGTCTTTGCTTACCTGTTGTAAGAGGTTTTCAAGTCTATTCCACCGAAATTTCCCATCATTGAACCGAAGCTCAATAAGAGCATCCCTTAGATATGGACTCGGGTTTGTGAGAAGCCTCTTGGCAAAATACAGGTATGAAGCAGCTAACACTTTAAAACTAGGATCTGTAATTATGTTCTGCAATTACCACAATACCTTATTCACCCTTTTAAAGATATTGAAGCTGTGTTCTAAAAGCATCAATGCTTTTGTCTTCCGGTTAAAGCTCAACAGGCAATCTCTATGTAGGTTTTTGCATATTTAAGTGGTTGGATTAATTTGTTTACTTAGTAAACTGAGAATTTTTTGCTTACTCAAAAACATCATCGAATGCTAGAGGCTACGGATGTGCCAGAAGTATATGGATCATAATTAAAGGTCGTTCACAACAATCACTCAACACTCCAAAGTTCCATAAGCGATATGTCATCTATTAGGTGCACAACTAGAAATGTAAATGCGTTGTATAGAAGTTGCAAAGGCTAACCAATGCAAGAGGATTGGGATTCCAGAATCAGGATCAGGCTCTTTAAAAGCTGGAAGCAAAGCGTAAATTATTTTCTTCATCTAATTTCGTTAAATTGGAATGTCTGAAGGTCTCGAGGGCAAAAAACCCTTTGCTCTTAACCATGTATGTGCACAAGATAGCAAGGAAACCAATGAATTGCTCATACTTGATAAAATATTTGCATACAAATGAATTTGTGTTAATCTAGATTCACCACAATGTAGTTTCAACATTGTTTAGACGCATATTTGCCTGCTAACAGATTACTGATAGATCGAGTTTAAAAATAATTTGTGCAGAGAAAGACGCATATTTGCCCGATAACAGATTACTATCTTGGAGGACAATTGTTCATGCTCCTGGTTCGACAGCCCAGGAAAATTCTCAAGGAAGATGTCGTGAGATGCAAGACAACCTGCCATTTTATAATGGGACCCAAATGGTCTTACACATGTCTGAACTAACGTTACACAGTCATTCACACAGTTGAACATAGACATTTTGCTTCTACATCATATATCATGTTAGTCTTTCATTTTTACCCTTTTTTTGCTACAAAAAAAGGACATATGATTTGTGTTGGTTATACAACAGATGCAAAAAGTGGATGGCTACGCTTTTATCCCTTATTTGCTATACGATAGTTTTAAGATAGTTGTAGAACTATGTTATCATTCACAAGCCTATTAGGAGTCTCACATAGATTTCAATAGGCTCTAATATAGGATTTCAATAGCCTATAAAAAAATTAGTTTTTAGGAACGTTTTATCTATTTATTAAGTTGTATCAGAGTCAGTTTGATCCATAAAGAATAAGAATGAGGACATGTTCGAATATTAGCCGCCTAAATACCAACCATCGATTACCAAATCAAAATAATATTTATATTATATTGTTCAAATTGATAATATTAAATATAATTTGATTATTATGATATAACAAAAAATATGATCAGCTGCGCATCGCGCGGCATCCTACCTAGTATAAATAAAAAATCGAATTAAATTTCAATACGTATTGTCCACTATTTATTTATTTTTTGTCCAAAACCCAAAAATTAAATTCATATTTTGGAAAATTAAATAATAAGTGGGGAAAACAATAAAAACACAACAACTTATAACGCGTGTTTTCTATCACGACAAATTGACAATTATTCTTGGACGGTATTTGATTGGATAATCATTTATTAAAAATGGTCAATTTTTATATAAAATGAAAGTAAACTCATATTATTTAGACATCAGAACATTTTATTTAAGCAATCAAACGAAAAAATTATTTATTTTACCACGAAAAGGAAAAATAATGTGAAGCAATAATGATAGGGAAAAAAAGAGGGCCATAGGGTTAATAAAAAAATACAGAAGAAATAATGTATCTGTGAACTAATAATTGTAACAGCGCAGTGAATGGTCTTGACTCTTGTCGAGGTTCAAGAAAACGCTAGGCGTTAGGCGGGCGGACACCCAGCGCCTAGCGCCTAGAGCGCCTAGGCGGAGTCTAGGCGGTGTCTAGGCGGACTAGGCGGATTTATATATATATATATATAATGTAACGGTCCGCCTAGAACCTCCGATTAGTGATTAATCGGGGCGCCCGACCACCGCCTAGCGCCTAGACGCCGCCTAGGCGGCCGCCTAGGCCGATTTTTAGAACAGAGGTGAAAATTAATTGCACCGACGAACGAATAGAGATATAATAATAGTAATAATAAATTTGATAAAAATACATAAAATAAACTGCTCTAAAATAATAAATTATATATTAATTATTTTAAATATATATTACAATCATTATATTTATTTTAATAATATATATATTATATGACAACTATTTTCAAACTAGTTTACAAATATATATGTTTTATATCTTTATCCACAAAATATATATTTATTGATTAAATTCAAAATAAATAATTTATATGTTATTTTTAAATAATGTAATAATTTATACACAAAAATAAAACTAATAATTATAATAATTAATAATAATAGATTTGGAAAGTTTAAAACAGAGGAGACAAATTTGAGAATCTAAGCTCATTAGCTTTTGTCATTTGTCTATCTTAAATCTGACACTAATAATGTGGAATCTCTCTCTCTCTAAGTTTAGGTAACCACCAAGACCTTCATCTTAATTTAATTATATATATATAGGTCTTACTAAAATAAATATTTAAGAAATTCGTTTTGGGTCTACTTTAAATTTGAGATATTTAAAAAAATCGTAAATATGTACACTAAAATCTAGGTATATATAATACAAATAAATAATGAGATAATCGACTAGTGGAGTATCCACAATTTAATTTTCTTTCCTATAATAAAATTCGTTTTAAAATTCTATTTTTGTGGCACAAAAATAATTTTAAGTTATCACTAAATAAAATGTAATGGAGTTTCAGTGTTACTCTTTAATAAAAATAAAAATTTGAATTAAAGGTATATTAGAAATTTACACCATTTTTTAATATTTATGAAAAAGTTTTAAAAAATCAAAATAATTTCTAAATTTGTTTAATCTAGATGTGCTAAATGAATTATCGATCCACATATTCACAAATAAATATGGAATGCTTCAATAAATTTTTGCAGATAAAGATTCATGGGTTAGATTGAAATTGTAGATCCATTTAGCCAACCCATTTGAACCACAACCCAATTTGCCAATTAAAAAAATTAACGAATACATTATTTTTTATTTTAAAGTTATATTCATATTGTTTTATTATATTGTTTATGTATTATGTTAGGAATATAATTAATTAATTTTAAATCTTATAATATAAAAATAAAAACGAAATACACATATATGATAATTATTTTATATAATTTAAATGTAAATAAATTTAAATTTTTTAGTTTATAATTTTGGAATTGTAACTCATTATTTGTTCTTAGAGTTTTAATATATGATTTAATAGATTGTTAATATTTAGTAACAGATATAAATTTTGGATGTATTAATGGAATACAATAAAATATTTGGAGTATATTAATGGGCCAATTAAGAAAAAAAAACATTTTCCAAAAGTTTACAGTATGAAGCGTAGGTCCATCACATGATATAGAAGGACTTTCATTAGGCCCATTATGATATATATATATATATATATACTCAACTATCTTTATCTCTTACAAACAAAAAATACACTATAATTTATTAAGAAGCAAAAATACTATTTTCAAAGTATTATCGGTATGAGATATAAAACATTCAGTGTTTGTGTATTTTTATTTACATGATATAAAAAAATAGATAAAAACTGAGAGTTAATATTTTCATTTGATAACAAGTTGGATAATATATAATAAGTTTCCGTAAATTTAAATAAATCTTGATGTTTTGCAAATGATAATTATCGAATATAGATTTGAATTTAATTAATCTCAAAAGCTAATTCAAGAGTTTGGACTCATATATATGGTATTATGTAACTCTAAACTCTCGAGCTAGTTTTTGGGATTGGTTAGGTCTAACTCCATATTAACATGGTATTAGAGTCTAGTTTGTCACAATTTGAATATACCGATGTTGAGACCCTGATTTTCGATGTCCACACTCCAGAACCGAATTTGAGCGTGAGAAAAAATGTTTGATAAGTTGTCCTGCATCAAATAGGATATGAACTTTGAACTCATATATATGGTACTTGACAATCTTAAACTCTTGAGCTAACTTTTTGATTAGTTAGACCCAAACTCATATTTAACAGATTATTTATGTTATGATAAATTGTCTCATATCGGCTAGGACATGAACTTTGGACTGATATATATGACACTACAAGAAAATTCGGATTTCGGGACTGCATTTGCGGACTGAAGTATCCGTCCCTAAATTTAGCGGATTAGGGTAATAATTAAACAGGAATTATTATTTAGATTAAAAATAATAATTCATATTTTATATATTTTATAGATTAAAATAAAATAGTTTGGTATTTTTTTTATGTTATATTCCCTTTAAATTAAGCAGGAAGAGAGCATTTGTTATGACTTACTTCCATGGATCATCACCTACGAGCATCATATCACCTTCATCATCCGTGAATATCACAGCCCACTTCTCTCTTCCTCCAAGCTCTCCTTCGATCTCAAACATCTTCTCTAACTCTTCGATCAATTCCTCATACGATTTCAACACTGTTAAATCCACCGCACGTCCTACAGCTATCCCTTGCATTTGTACCTTAGTTCGGCTTCTGGTGGAACTATTTGCTGTGCCTTGTTGTTGCTTCCCATTTGATGTTCCTGCTACATCTTGCTTCTGCTCCTTCACCACGTTTAAAAAGTTTGGATCTTGAGACTTTGTAGCATCCAATGGCACGCTGATCAGGTCCTTGTCAGTAGGAGTAGGAGCAGGTGGTTTGCTTATGAGATCAAATCCAAACAACCTATAGCAGCAGCTCGTGGGGGCTTGTTCAGATATGAAACTGTTGTTTGTTGGCCTCAAAGGTACAGACTTTGAGAAGCCGCCTGATGATTCTTGGAACAGTTTGAGGGAGGCCTTGGACTCGTAGCTGTACAAGAAACTAGACGCAGCTGAACTCGCAGCGATTTCTGTAAGGTAACAAAAAGGGTTGTAATGTTAAGAACGGATGAGCAGAAGCAGATTCATACAAAGCTTGGGTACCTGAAATGGATGAATCCATGGGTCTTGACCGCTTGGACTTTATCTGCGGCTGAGTAGGTGTAGCCGTTGGTGCAGCAGATGGCAAAAATGGCTCTATCTCCCATGGAAGAGTCGATGGCATGAAGCGAAGAACAGAGGAGAGAGAGTGAGAGGAGAGAGAAGGAAATGGAAGCAGAGACCGAGTCAACTCGTTTTATTTTTTTTTTTAAAAAAAAAATTCCGGACGGCATGATGCCGTCCGGAAAATTTATTAAAAAAAAAAAATCCCAACGGCGATTTTCAGTCGGGAAATTTCCCGACGGCACAATCCGTCCGGAATTTCCCGACGGTTTGCGGACTGGAACTGATTGCCGACGCTCATTTGCGGACGGCTCTTGCCAGTCCCGAATCAGTCCCTAAATGCGTTTCCAGACGGATTAGGGACTGATTCTTCAGTCCCTAATCTGTGTATTTCTTGTAGTGTGATATTGGGGAACCCTAAACTTTTGAACTAGATTTTGGGATTAGCTAGTTTCAATCACATATTTAACATGATATCAGAGTTTCATTCGTCCTAATTGAATATACCGATGTTGGTCCCCCCGATTGCGATGTCCACGCTCCAAGACCGAACCTAGACGTGAGATGTGTTATGATAAGTTGTCCCACACCGGTTAGAACATGAACTTTGGCCTCATATATGTATTTGGACAATCTTAAACTCTTGAGCTAACTTTTGGTATTAGTTAGGTCCAACCTCATATTTTGACATTTGCATAAAATTACTATAAATAGTATTAAATTTGATATTATTTTATATATATTATAAACTAAATAAATGGTTATTTATTTGTATACGTACTTATTACCAAAAATATAAAGTTCATATGATATTAATAAAATTAAATACTTTTAAAAAAATTTCGAATAAAAAAACCATATTATACATAATAATACTAATACCTATATAAAAAAAGATATTTTCTCTCTCTTCTAGAAATTGTATATTATATTATCCCACATAGGTTAATTTGGTCAATACTGAACAATCCAACTAATTTTTTTGGTTTGAATTAGATCCAAATTCATATTTGACATGAATACACCAAGGATTAACATTCTGATATTTCTTCTGAGCTTATACAAATTCTTACAAACCTTACATTGGAGGAACAACAAACCCTATTTGCGAAACTTGGACAAAATGTTCCATGATAGAGGAGCAACAATGATCGGTTATTTGTAGTTCAACACTCGTCACAATTCATTGTCTTCGTCGAAAAATTTTCACGCAACGAGATACTAACATGATCAGTCGATTCTATAATAGATATGAAAAAAATTCGTAGGAGATTATCTCAATATCATATAGTCACGATGGAAATCTTCATAATGTTGACAAATTTGACAACAAAATCTTTTTAGGGTTTGGTTTTGGTGGAGTTTTTTTTCTTTTTAAAATGCATACATATGCATGAGATTTAATTAGTATTTAAATGGTTCATCAATCCGCGAGGTGGATTATGATCAAGACTGTATAATGTTTAATAATGATTATGGTGGAGAATTAGACCATTTAATACCCTTGAATTTTGATGTGATTTTTCATTGAATTGTATCAAATGAGTGTTCTAAAATTCTTTGTCTACATCTGTTGAGATGCTCGATGGTTGACGATCTTCCAATGATCGACTAGATATCAAGATATCGACTAAGATATCGACCAGTGAATAGAATTTTTTATATCTAAAACAATATAATTTTAATATATATATATATATATTTAAAGTCAATTTTAAACAAACATATTTGTTATTCTTATATCTAACTTTAAAATAAAATTATAAAAGAATTAAATTAAAAATTAATAAAAAAATTATTAGCCCCACTTGGAACACTACATCAAGGTAATCTTAGTGTTTTATAAATAATTTGGTTTAACTTGGAATGATTTACCAAATAAATATAGACATAAATGACATGAAAGTAAAAGGGTTCATATTATTGGGCCTTGATATCAATGTGGGCTTAGCATCCATTTGGGTTCTTTACTCATTGATAGGCCCAAATTAAACTTTTATTTTGTCCAAATTATATACTTTTGAATGCTGACTTTGAAGTTTTTATAAAATAATTTCTGATTATTCCCAAAAAAGTATATATAAAATAATTAGGAGTTTCACATGGATATTGAAAAAACTAAGGTCAACACTAATAACAAGGTTGGATATTTCCAAAAAAAAATTATTTTTATGGGTTCAAATCCACATTAAGTAACGAGAAGAAATTCTTCAATCCATTCTCTAACCTATATTGGATTTTAAGTTTTGAAAATTCCATTCCATAAAATTAATATTTTTTCTAAAATTATTCAACAAAAATTAAGAATCATATGAATTATAACAAAGGAAAAAAATTAAACATATTCACATTCCATTACAAAAACAACATAAAAAGTACACACAAAAAAAAACTTATCTAACACATGAGAGTCTTGTTGTTAAGACAACTAGAAATCTGATACATTGAATTTAGACATAAAACCAGATTCATTGAACCTGGACATTCCCTTAGATCGCCTTCTCCCATTTTCCGCGTCCAAAGAGATAATAATAAAAAAACAAGTCGATTGTAAGACAATCCAACGTGGCAGTCCACGTGTCAGACATGTGTTCACTTCGATCAAGTTATTGTCGGACACGTGGTCTCACGCGCCATTACATGACTGTGAGCACGCCTGAGACTGCTCCAGTTAACAGTACGGTAGAAAAATAAACGGCGTTTAGATATTAGATGAGAACAAATGACATTTTTTTTTCTCTGTTAGGAAATAACCAGAAGTAAATACATCATAAATAAAAATATAAAATCTCCGAAAATCTTTTGAATAACTAAAATTTATCTTTAAATTAAAAATGTTAATTTTCAAGTTTTGAATATTAGTTAGACGTGATTAAATATATACAATAGTCAACATCTTTATATTTCAATTGATATGGTATACAAATTTTCTAGATCAATATCGTAATATTATAAATGGCAACAAATCTAAATAAATTTTATAAGAAATAAATTGTATATGGCATTTTTTTGGTACGGTCAAAGTCTCATAGAAAGTTATCTAAGAAATTTTCTAAATAAATTATATATTAATCGGCCATTAAAAATCCCACTAACAAATTAATTAAATTTTTTAATTTGATTAGTCTATGAATCTAAGCGCCGTAGTTGTCTCATTTAATTACCAAAACCATCATGATTCAAAATCAAAACCTTAATAGTTAAAAATAAGGAAAACGTTAACGGTTCCGTCATCGTCAAGAAACGCCGTCAGTCACTGTCATCCGGATTTCACCACTCTGTCCTCATAGTGTTCCATCGTGTCATTTCATTTTTCCCCTTCCCCACGTAAATTTATCATTGCTTATACACTTTTCCATATACGTATACACACATATATGTGTGTATATATATAACTCTATAGATTCCACGAATCATTGACCAGTAAAAAGAAGGGAGGAAGAGAGGAAACGGGAAAAGGGCAAAATGGTAAATTTAAAGATACCGGGGAGATTAAGAAGAGTGGCAGCGGCGTTCGACGACGCGGCGGCGCGTGCACGAACTCCATGCGACGAGAGCAGCGGGAGCGATTATTCGCCGGAAAACATGGCGGATCTGAGGGATCTCGTCGAGTCTTTCATGGAGAAAGATGGGAAATCGAAGTCGGAGATTAATAGTGATAATAATTGGACTGCGTGGGAAGAGAGCGATTCCGATGAAGACGGCGTCGACGACTTCGATGACGTTAAGGAGAGGTTAAAGAGTCTCATCGGCGGCGATGGATTACGGTGGAGGATAGCGGCGGAGGTTGAGGCAGCTTATGAGATCGTCGGAGAGAAGGAAACGAGTTGTTCTAAAAGACATTTTATGGCATTTCTACGTAACAAAGGCTATGATGCTGGTAAATATATACATACATACATACATATAAACATACACATACACATGTATATATATATTCATTCCATGGGTTCTTTCATATATAAGTTTTAAGCTTTTTTAGACCCAAAATATAAATTTTTATTATAAAGTAAATAAGATTAGAATAATAACAAAAGAATTGAATGATTGAAGATGACGGAGTCGCCAAGATGCATAGATGCATGCCATGCAGATATATATATATATACCCCATGGATTCATATAAAAGTTTTAAGCTTTTTTAGACCCAAAAATAAAAATTTTTCTTTTTTCAGTAAATATGATGCAGGTAAATAAAGGGTGGGCGTTTCGGTTTCGGGACGGGTTTTTTGGATTGGGTTCAGGTTTTTTGGGTTTTAAAAAATTGAATCCAACAAACCCATTTGGTTTTTGGTTTTTGGAACGGGTTCTTCAGATTTTGGGTTGGGTTCGGGTTGTTTGGTTTTTAAAATATTGAATCCAAAAAACCCGAATTGTATTTGGGTTTTTTCGGGTTTTTGGATTTTTCGGATTATTTGGATTATTTATATACGGATAATTCAGGTTTAAATGGTTAATTCGGGTTTTAAACGGATAATTTGAGTTTAAATGAGTAATTCGGGTTTAATCGGGTAATTCGTATTCCAAATTTAATATATAAAAAATTAGATTAGAAGGTTTAGAATTTTTTTTTTCGGGTTCTCGCGAAGTCAGTCTGGACCGACCCGAACCCAATTTAGATTTTGAACCCATATATATGGATTTATTTCACGAATTGAATTTTTCGGGTTGGATCGGTCTGGGTCGGTCCGATAATTCGAAACGCCTATTCTAATAAATATACATACATATACACATGTATATATATATATATTATAGAGAGAGATTGGTGTAATGATATTCTTCTTTATACTAACGTAGGTCTTTGCAAGTCTCGGTGGGAGAAATTTGGCAATAATCCTTCGGGGAAGTATGAGTACGTGGACGTGCAAATCGACGGCGATCAAAACCGATATATAGTGGAAGCAAACCTCGCCGGAGAATTCCAAATAGCTCGGCCGACGGAGCGATACGTAGCCCTAATAGCCGAAGTGCCACGTGTCTTTGTGGGGACACCTCAAGAACTGAAACATTTGGTGAGGATAATGTGTAGTGAGATGAGACGATCGATGAAGCGCGTGGGGATTCACGTGCCGCCGTGGAGGAGGAATGGTTACATGCAAGCTAAGTGGTTCGGACATTATAAACGAACCGTTAATGAGGCAAGTAGAGTTAAGGGTTGCGATTGCGTTTTGAAATCTCGCTTTGGATTTGAAGGAGTGGGTGAGGCGATTGCGTTTTCCGGTCGTTGTTTGGATGAGTTTCGGAGGGAGGATGGGATCAAGATAGGGCGTTTGTCAATTGCGTTTGGGGGTGGCGATGGGTAGATTTGCAATAAGATAAAACTATAGGGTACCATTTTGGATTTATTATTATTTTTTGTGTTTAATATTTTTTTGTGTGCAATTAGTAAAATCGTTTATTGAAGTTATATTATGTAAAAATATGTTGAGATATATAATGAGAATAAAGTTTTGTTTTTAGCAATTGGATAATCGGATGATACTTTTATTTTTTTGTCATTTGGCCACAAAACTAATAATGACATATTTTTTATTGCATATATTCGAAAAAACATTTTAACAAATTTGATGGTTGGATTGGATTTTCTTAATTTCAGACTTGTTGGTTAAATCTTGTATAGAAATTAAACTCTCCTTTTAATTGGGTTTTGTGTAGATTTTCTAACATAACTTTAAAAGATTCTTTTGATTATAATTTATTTATATTCGATTGTTATCAAATACGAAAATTTATATTATTTTCCAAATGATCTTTAGTAAATAAAATGTTTGGGCTTTAATCTAATTTATATAGAAAATTCCTTTTAAAAAACGTATAAGAATAAATTTGATATTTATAATCACCGTCATAATTATTATTAGAGCAATTATGATTTTTCAAAATTTTATTCGTATTCTTGTAAGCTAATGTAAAAGTTCATATTGATCATGATTATGAGCTTTCAGTTGAATCAATTAATTATCGAGTTAACAATAGGGTTTAGTGTATATATATATATAATGGTTTTTATTTGTCTTAATTATAGCACACAAATCTAGATTAGACGAAAATTATCTAATTATTTGGGATGAAACTTCAAAAATAAGCTAAACAAGTACGAAGATGCCATAGTCATAGTCATGTATTTATCCATCTATCTTTGGGTTGTAATGCAGATAATTTTTTAATTTCTTTATGAATTTGAATATATTAAAAAACATTTACAAAGTTGGTTTAAAAACCAAACTTGTTTAGTTAAGCCAAATCAAAACAAAATTTTTCCATGAGTGTCATCTTTAGAACACTTTACAGCCTCCCTTGCATAAAAAATATTTTCAATAAACCATTATAAAAAATATTTTCAGTAAATCATTCATTCTAAGATTACATATTTAATCATAGAATCTCTCCTAAAAATGTAAAATAAAAAATGCTTTTTGATTTTATAATTAATAAAATTAAAGTTTTTAAACATTTTTCGTCATCACACATTGTAAATTATTACAGTTTTAAAATAAAAATTCGGCTAATTTCACTTAAATTATATATTACGATCTTTCGCATCTCAATCTAATTTTATCAAATTTAAAATTTAAAATGAAAATTCGATTTATTCCATTTAAAGTATATGTTACGATCTTTTGCATCTCAATCTAATTGGATATAAATGGATCGAAGAAAAAAAAAGAAATTTTATATCGATAAAAAACCATATTATTTAATTTTCATCATAAAAGTGACAATTAATTGGATGAAGATATTTAAATGTGGAGAAGTTTTAAGGTAACATAAGATTTGATGATAGTTTCATTGAAGCTAAAACTCCTATTTTTATCCAAATTCATCAAAGATTGAAATACATTGTATCGACACTTTGAATAATTGTCGGGAAATAAAAATGTACAATGCATTGATGAATATTGGAAACTATGATAATATATATATATATATGTGTGAAATTCGTTATTGGTTTAGCTTACAAGACATGTAATAAGAAATAAAATACTGTTTGGATAAACCTTAAATCTATACATCTTTATAAAATTATTACTTCATCAATAAAACTTCAAAAGTGTAGATATTTGAAAAAAGAAGATCACATCTTCGGCTTCTTTATCATTAAATTATGTGTATCGCATGCAACCCACCATATATACGAAATGAAATGACAATATTTAGATATTAATTATAAAAATTATTTGGTAGTAAATATTAGAGAATACCACGTATTCCTATTGAAGATGTTATTTTAGTACGATTTCCTATAGATTTTGGTCCTAAATTATCAAAAAACTCGTCATAAAACTCTTTCTATTAACTAACCATTAAAATTTTCGTTAAATTTACTATACAGGATCGAAACTCTAAAATCTACCCAATTTTGTCCGAATTCATTCGATTTGACCCAAATTTGGCCTGATTTTAACTCAATTTGACCTAGTTTTAAAACAGTTTTGATCCAATTACATTTTAAAATGTTAAATTTTTGGCGATTATATATAAATTTACTATAAACATAAACAATTTGCATTAACTTTTCATATAATTGTGTTAAAATCAAGTTAATCGAATCGATTTAATTGATTTTAAGTTAAAATTAGATTTTGTTTAGTTAATTGAATAAAAAAATATGATCAAAATTGAGTTAACGAGAATAGATTTTTTTTAGAAAAAAATTGGATTTGAGATAGTTAATTCTGTTTAAATCGGGTTAATTAAATCGATCCTTCTAACTCGATTTTGATCTGATTTTGATGCAATCTTTTGACTCAGTTTTGTCTCAGTTTTAGCTAGATATAAAACGGGTTGGGACGACCCGAGCTCGCATATGGCCTGCGAAAACGGGCGTGGGCCGGACCGACCTTTACTTAAACGGGCATGAATTCTCAGGTGTGCGGCCCGGCCCGACGGACTTCGGGTGGGTTTCGAGCGATCCGCATGCCAAATGTTTTATAGTTTTTACGTGGTCGAAGCTCGACCGAAGCTAGTTTTCCATGGCCACGAGACCAGATCGTCTAATCTGGTTACACCTCTCTCCGTCGGGAGAAACGACCAGTTCTCGTTGAACCGAGGAAGCAACGAAGGTTACATATCTTCGTCGGTTCTTACCTGATCCCGTAGAACTGAGGGATTAACGACCAAATCTTGTTGAACAGAGGAAGCAACAAAGAGGGACTAACCAATGCCTATGCTTGGAACCGAGGACGATGACGAAGACGTTTGGTGTGATTGGAATGGGACAAAGATTAAACAAAAGGGATATTAAGACGACACGACGTAGAGGGTACGAAGACGACATGGTAGACGGTTAGGAGCAAACAAGAATGCAGATGGAAGACGACTAGGAGTAGATAGGAACGAAGATGACAGACGACTAGGAGGGAAGGAGAAAAAAACAAATTAGGTCTTAAGTTATGATTTAGGCTGTGTATTGACTCGGTTTAAAGCCCGGCGGGTTGGCTTGATGCCCGCCGGACCGGACCAATATTTTCCCGGGCTTATTTAAAGCCCGAGCCCGAAGGTAAAAGAGCCTATAAATTTAAAAGCCCAAGCTCATTATTTTCATGCGGGCTTCAGGTGGGCCCACGGACTGGGCTCCAATGTGCCACCCCTAGTTTTAACCTAGTATGACTCGGTTTTACTCATCCGATTATATTTTGAAATGTTAATTTTTAGATATATATATATATTTGTTACAAATAAATAATATTTTTAATTGTTTGGATAGAATCAAGTTAATCAAACCAGTTTAGTTGATTTCAAGTAAAAAAATTGGATTCAGTTTTAATAAATGCATCAAAATCGAATCAAAATCGGTTTATTTGGTTTTGAGTCAAAATTGCGTTTGAATTGGTTAATTGCGTCTAAATCATGTCAATTCAATCAATATGTTTAACCCGATTTGATATAATTAACTAAATCGAACTCAATTAAATTGATCTGTTTAATTTGATTTTGATGCAATTATCCAAAGATAATTAAGACAAATTGTTTATGTATATAGTAAATTCACATCGAATTGTCTAAAATTTAACATTTCAAAATGTAATAAGGTTAAAATATATTTTAAATCGAATCAAAAGTAGGTTAAAATCGAGTTAAAATAATTATTGGGTTAGATTGGCTTGAATTGTAATCAAATTGGAATCGAATCGCTTTTAGATCAAAATGAAGTGGGTTTTAGGCAATATTCTAAAAATCGCCCTAGGCGGTCGCCTAGACGCTAGGCGGTGGCCAGGCGCCCTGATTAATCACTAATCGGAGGTTCTAGGTGGAACGGACACCTGGGCGGTCTAGGCGGGCGCCTAAGGCGGGCTAGGCGGTCTATGCGGACGATTAATCGCTAGGCGACCGTCTATGCAGTCTAGGCGGCCTAGTTTATCAAGATGATAACGAAATTAGAATACTTTAGAATGAGTAAGTGATTAACAAAATTCATTTATTTATTTTTCATTATAGTTATATTAATATCATTTGTGTTCTTGTGTAAGTAGGTATACACAAAAAAACGAAATCGATTTGATAGTAAAACGTTGAATAATCTTGTTTATTTTTAATTCAATGTGAGGTTGATGGTTTAAAATAAAAATAAATGAACAAGTCTTTGAATGTGTTTCTATCTAATGATTCATATCATTTTCAAGATTGGATTGTTGATAATAGAAAAACGGACGATGAATCAATGGAAGAATATGAAGGATCAAACCAAAATGTGTTGACGTGTGAACTTGAACCACATCACCACCATTAGTGGCATTGTCATCCGACGATGGTATCTTCGTCATGTACCTCTTTTCAACTGATGAAAAATATTTCAATAAAGAATATAAAAAAAATTGAACGAGATAATCAAAAAATTTACTTATTAAATTTTGATTTCAATAAAGAATATAAAAAAAATTGAACGAGATAATTAAAAAATTTACTTATTAAATTTTGTTATTTATTTTAATTTATTTATTATATACATTTTAAACAATTAAATAATTATAAATATTGTAAATGAAAAATTTAGATTAATATTACATTAATATTATATATATATATATTTCCGTCTAGTCCGTTAGATATCAGTCTAGACTGTATTTCGTCTAGACGTTCCAATCACCTAAAACTTAGCCTTTTTCCAAACTTGATTTTAGTGGAAATAGATAATTTAATGAAAACTTTATTGACTAGTTACCAAATGTAATTTTAAACAGACTTTTTTGTAATTTTTGTAATTGAGGGAAGAAATAGTCGGATAAAGCCAAAGTTTTATCCCAAATTACGAAATAGTATTTTGAAATATGTGGATGGGCTTATTTTAATGGGCCGTTATTCTTATAAGCCCAATAATTAAAATGGGCCTAACAAGACAAAATTATGGTCCAATTTGGACTTTTCCACGGTCGTGTCTTCCATCCTTCGTGTCTTTGACCGAGTTTGTACTCTTCATTGACTTCTTACATAATATTTCTATTTTTTATATCATTCTTTACTTAAAAAAATATTAAATTGTATGTAATAATTAATTAGAGAATATTCGATAATCTTTCCTTTAGTTGATCTCATCGGTCATATAGGCATGCTCTTGCACACCACAATCCGACTTCTTTAATTAACATATATATAACTTTTACTAGTTAATTAATATTACATATTTGATCTTTTTTCTTAGTGGGGATTTAAAATTATTTAGATTAACTATTAAGTTAAAGTACAAAAATAAATCATTAGAGTTATTTCTATTGAATTTATATTCAATTATATATCTAAAAACTGTTAAATGGTAAATAGCAAATGATTCCACACTAAAAGTTCCAAGTATAGTTTTTTTTTCATGATGAATAATTTTGAACACTATTTTTTCCTCTAAAAAGAAATATGCAAAAGATTTGGGGGCAATCGGAAGAAATCGTCCGAAATCGGTTGAAAATGGTCGAAATCATTCGAAAACCCTTGAAAAATGTCGAAATCGGTCGAAAACGTTTAGAATCACTCAAAAATCGTTCGGAATCGCTTGAAATCGATCGAAGACGCTCAAAATCGCTCGGAATTGCTCGAAAACCGTTTTCAATTTCTAAATCGCCTCTCACTATTTGTGTTTTTTAATTTTGAAATTTAGGATAATTTTATAAATTTCAAAATGAATCCTTTTAAAAAAATAAAAGCAAAATTGTCTTTTCTATAATTTTTTTATTAAGTTTTTAAGGAATTAAATGAAGTAATATTGATATTATACCCAAAATTTGAGTATGCATGTTAAAAAATACGAAACAAAAAAAAATACAAAAGAATAAAAACCCAAAGGAACCTTTCAAACTTCAAAGTCCAACTCCTTCTACAAGAAGACTCTCTCTCTCTCTCTCTTCTCTCTCTCTCTCACCATGAAGAAGTTGTACCGTAAGGGAACCGTACACCCGTCGCCGCAGATTAAACCGGACGACCACCGTCTCTCTCTTCTTCTTCCCACCGTAATCCTTTCTCTAACGGCGGCTCTCTCGCCGGAGGATCGTGAAGTCCTCGCTTACCTTATATCTTCTTCTTTCTCTTTCTCTGGCGACCCGAACCCTAAAACTCATCCACATAACAGTAAGACTCACAAAACCCTAAACGACGATTTTCATTCACCTCTCTTCAACTGTGACTGCTTCAGCTGCTACACGAGTTATTGGGTCAGATGGGATTCTTCTCCGAATCGTCAACTCATTCATGAGATCTTAGATGCCTTTGAAGATAGTTTGGAGATGAAAAAGAAGAACAGAAGCGGGAAAAGGAATAGAAAGAAGAGAGGGAAAGCTTCTTTTCACGGTGGCGATGTTGAACGGGTTGGTCCGAGTCAGCTCAGCGAGTCAAGTACGAGTGGGACTGAGTTAGGCAGCGGCGGCGGCGGCGGCGGCGTCGCGGGGTCTGACATGGTGGAGGAGCGTGGTTCTGGTGGTGGCGGAGAGGTGGGTGATGAGAAGAGCTCTGTCAGGAGGTTTGTGAGTTTTCTCGGCGAGAAAATTTTGAGTGCTTGGGGATGATAAATTTTGACGGAAAAATGGCCGAGAAAGTTATTTTTTTTATATATTTTTTTTTTCTGGCTGTCCAAGTTTTTTTAGATTTTATTTACTTCTCTTTTTCGCCCTAAATTTTGTATATTTTCCCTCTCTTTTTTTTTCGAACAAGAAAAAAGGGGTTAGTTCTGTAATATACATGTTTAATTACTTAATATTATCTGTATCATAAAAATATTTGTAATTAATTTTAAATCATGCTTCGTCAAGTTTTCATCTTTTTTGTGCTAAACCTCAATATAATAAAGTTAATTTAATTTAATTTAATATTTAAAGTAAATTTTAAGCACATGATATATACACTTATGATATTATATTTGAACCGAGATATTATTGACAACAAGTGGATAAATTCATTTCAAGTCATACGTGTATATATATATACACACACACATAAACGAAAATTACATTATTTTTTTTATATACAATGGCGATAGTTTATCATGTAACATATTTCTTCTGTAAAAATCTATAGGATATGTTTTTATTTGAGTATATAATTAAAGTTTAATAGTTTAATAATGTTATTGTTATTTCTAACTAATGTGTAAATAAACAAAGATAAATTGGGGAATAAAGAAAATAGGAGGGTGGATGGGTGTCACGGATTTCAGGGTCCAAAAGTGAAATATTCGATTAAAGCAAATTAAAAAAATAATGTTTAGCAATTCAAATAATCCGAACTTTTATATTATTGAAAAGACAACACCCCTGTCGACTTATATATATATATAGGTATATATATGTACAATTTTTTGGACAATTTTGCCCTTTCTGTATGGATTTGATTGGGCTTAGTCCGATTTCATTTCCGTTGAATCTAATAATTTAGTCATCAAATTAAAAATATAGCTAATATAGACTATATTTCATAAAACTGTGTTATATCCGTATAGAATATAAATTAATATATTATAGAAAATTATGTTTCTAATATAATTTGTGGTAGAAAAGTATTTTTGTGATTTTGTATAGTAAACGAACTAGAAATAGTATCCTATATTATATATTCCACATCCTATATTATGTTTTTGAGAAATATATATAATATATAACTATAATTAGATTTTGACCCTTAATCATTATCGTCGATTTTGATTTTACTTTTCTTAGAAAGTCAATATTCAACATCACATAAGGGTCCACGAGACTAGCTACTTTATTGGTAGATTCCATTTGTAATATGAATTGTATCTTTTTTTTTACTATTTTCTTAAGTTTAGAAATTTTTTATGATTTTACAATCCATTATTTTTTAAAATATAATGTCAATATTATTTTTAAGATTATATCTCGAATATGTAGTGTGGAAGATATTGCGTCCACTACACATAAGTTGAGATAATATGTTAAGATTGTACCAACATTTTTGTTAACTCAATGATAACATTTATAAATGAATTGTTTACACATTAGAATTATAAATATACAAAAACTTATAATAAAATTGGAAATAAAACAAATTATAGTCTATCATAAATATAAAATCTCTATTCTCTAGTATTTTTCACAAATTTATACGTAAATACACAAATAAAATTGTACGATCTTAAAATTTAGATATAAATTTTTTTATTTATTAGAATTTCCTTAAATTTCAATCCAATATCTAGATGCGAGATCATCAACAATCCAATCACGAATAATCTGAGATCTCTATAAATATATTATCGTTTTAAATAAATTTCTTAAATCACGTAAACAAATAGTAATTTTTAGGTTTGTCAAACATTCAAAGGCTATTTTGTATTTTTGGTTGGTTGGTGTCTCTTTTTTTATCAGTATTTCTTTGTTCATCGTTAGATGAATGCTTTTTTTTGTGATACTTGCATTTCTTGATCGTATACTTGTCGAGTTGTTGATTGGTGCATGAATAGTTCATCATCATGTGTAATGGGAACAAAGGATTTTGATATATCGGAAAAAGATATGGATAGTCTATCGAGTATTTCGTCCAATCAGTTGAGGTCTTTGTTCAATCTGAGGTCTTTGTTCAATCTATTTTCGATTAATCTTTATGCCACTACGAAATTTACTGGTAAACCGAGCTTGGTATATTGACTTCTCTAATTGGGGGTCGATAATCATATGATTGGGTGTCGAGAGCTCATGACTAACTTAGGAATATACCAACGTGTTATGTGATACTTCATAATGGAAAAAGTACGATTTCAAATGCAAAAAGAACAATGGTACTTTGTGGATCGCTTATACTCATAATGTTTTTAATGTACTGGCTTATATTTATCTCTAAATTTCTCCGGTAAACATATTTATCGGTACAATTTATTGACAGACTTTGTATTTCATTAGAGCTGTATTACGAGAATGCTGATTGGAGCGGGTGGACATCATGATGAGTTCTACTTCTTCGAATGAATTGTGAATGCAAATTTTGTTCGTATATGTTCTTCTTTTGATCTTTGGCATACACATATTGGTCATCTGATCTCTCAGTTTTGAGTTTAGTCTTTGGATCTGGTGTTTAGATTTTCCCTTTGCATAATAAATCTTGTGATGTTTGTTTTCGAGCCAAACAAATTTGTAATTCATTTTCATGTAGTGATAATAAAACTTCAAGATTGTTTCAATTAATGCATCGAGATATGTATTGTGTCATATTTGGACGCACAGTATTTCTTAACTATTTTTTATGATTTTTGTTGGGAATTTGGTTGTATCTATTACATACTAAATCAGAGATGACCAAGTATCTATAAGGTTTTATTTCAATGGTGGATAAACTTTTTGTTTAGGCGATCCACAATGACATTGTGGCGAAATTTATGAGCATCGCTGACGATTTTGTTCGATGTGAAATTCGTCATGAGATGTCATGTGTGGGACTCTGTAGCAAAATGGTAGGATGGAACAAAAACATCGTCACATTTTCAATGAGGCGCATGGTTTTCTTTTTCAATCAAGTTTACCCATTTTGTTTTAGGTTGAGCACGTTCCTACAATGACAAATCTCATCAACCACACTTCCACACCAATCTTTAATCGGAAAATGTTATTTGAGATATTGAATAGTGTTATTTTTTCATTACATTACCTTTGAATTTTCGGGTCATTGTGCTATGTCCACAATGTGAAGTTACACAGTGATAAGTTTGAATCTCGGAATCAAATATGTGTTTTTTTATGTCTTAAGTGCCAAAGAGGTTGACGGGTTTATGACATTAAAAGATTTTTTTTCTCATTTCACGTGATATTGTTTTTCTTGAAATTTGTTCCTTGAGGCCTCACTGTCACACCTACGGTCGTGGATCCCTCTTTTACCTCGGTTGACCCATATCTTGTATATGTCATCGAGGAAGATTTTATTTGTTCGGACATGCCACTGACCATGATGGTGAGGGTCCTTCTACACCGCTCATTATAACCCATCTGCGTGCCACATATGTATCTTCTCATTCTCTTCTTGATGTGTCTCATGCATTATTCAAGGATCATTTTCTTGGGTCTTGGACGCATCCACTATATCCAGATCAAACGAGTTTCCTCGACATGTTCCACCCATGTTCGATTCATGAAACTTTACACGGGTGTCATAGTGGTATCAAATTTTTCTCCTGATATAATGGCTCACGTCCTAAGATACAAGAATGTTGTGGTACATGTGTCTATATCATTAACACAATACATGAATGGAACCAGTTACTAGAGTCTTGTATCTCACTCGCCTTAGACTCATCCTTAAATACCACGTATCATATCTCTAATTTCGTTTACAGTAATACATTTTCGTTGGTACATGTTATGATAAGTTGGCCCACATCGGTTAGGACATGAACTTTGGGCTCATATATAGTATTGCGCAATCCTAAATTCTTGAGCTAGTTTTTGGGGTTAGTTAGACTCAAACTCATATTTAACATGGTATCAGAGTTTGGTTCGTCCCCATTTGAATATACCGATGTTGGACCCCCAATTGCGATGTCCACGTTCCAGGATCAATCTTGGACGCGAGGGAGAGTGTTATAATAAATTGTCCCACATCGACTAGAACATGAATTTTGGACTCGTATAGTTTTTGAAATTAATTAGACACAAACTCATATTTACCAATACATCGTCATTTTATTGTAGATATCACAACACATGTTGAACCCTCCTCATTTGTCTAAGTTATAAAAAAAAAGTTGATGGATTTGACGTTTTCATTAAGGTTTTATTTGATTTGGATGTCAATTAATGTATAATATATATATATACTTCTTAACATAAAAAAATCAAATATAGAGTTGAAAACATATTTTTCTTTCTTGCTAACCTGCAAACTATTCCATCGTGGATAAAATTGAAAAAACAATGATGTATATCAATAAAAAACATGAATTATAATACTTCTATGTTCAAATAAATTTGTAATATATTTCGAACTTGTTATTTGATTTGAAAATATTTTATAATATCCCTCACCACACAATAACATAATCACAAAAAAATTAGTGTATTTATTTTAAAGTTTGAACATAATTTGTTTTTTATACGATTTAATAAAATTATTTCGAATTATTTAAAACTAATTAATATTGTGAATAATAACTTGGTCTGAATTTCCAAATATTAACCTTGAAAAAGCTAATAAAAGTTATTATTTTAATTTTCTTAATGTTAAAAAACTTTCAATATGTAATTAAAAAACTTTCAATATAGATGATTTTATTTGTAAGAAAATGAGGTACTGAATCCTAGAAATGCGCATATGCTAACTTTGCGTTTGACGAATAAATACACAAAGAGGGGACAAAAGAAATGGCACTTGTCTCCATAAATATACTTTTAACCAACACATATTTCTAGACCTTAAAGCACTACAATTGAAAAATAAATAAATATTAAATTAACGCACAAAATTTATCATCTAATTAAGATATACAATTCATATGTTTCTGATTTGTCAATTTTATTTTATAATCATATATATATATATAACAGTGTTTTGGTAAAGTAACGTCACCAAAACAAAATCTCCATATAAATCTAATAAAAGAGAATGTTAAAATATATTTTTATTATTGTGGTCATTATTTTTATTATAAAAGATTTGTTTATAAATTTTTAAAAATAATTAAATTGCAAGATATTCGTTTGAGATAATTTGTTCGTTATAATAGATAAAAATAAAAACAAAACTTGAATAAAATTGTATTTTATTTATATCAATTTTTATTTGGATACAAAATCATATCAAGAATCAAAATCAAATAACGACTCAAAATATTTAATATTTAACGAAAACAACCAACATATTACACAAAATATAAATATAAGTTACAAAATATTTTACATAGCGTATAAACACATATAGAACCGTATTAAATTAAACATATATTCGGGTTTTATCTTCTTATTTTATATTTCTACTTATAAAAAAATACATCAAACTCATAAATTTATAGTTTTTCAAAGACCTAGAATCTTATATGTATTTTTTTCTTGCAATGAGTGGCTAAACATGGGGACAAACAAGTGGAACAATGCATGTGAGAAAAGGTTGTTTAATCATCTAATTGTTGGAACAATTCTTTATTATGTAACAATATAATATGATAAATAATGAAATAGAAACAGAAACAAATTAATATAAATATCGACGTTCGATCGAGGCCTGCAAACAGTGTCCTAAGACAGAATTTGTTTCTGCTTAGAGGATTCAACGATCACAGAATAGCCTTATGTCGAATCTACTTTGTATGTTTGTTTTTTTATCAGAAGAGAGCAGAATGAGATGTTGGTTTCTTCAATGGTAAGTCTCTATTTATAGAGCACTTAGGAGCCAAAATTCGGTTAACCTTGAACAGTCATGACTATTCATAAGGTTGTGACTGTTGATGGAATGGTTGTGTCTCTTCGGTTCAAACTCAAAGGTTGTGTCTCTTCGTTCAATAGTTGCATCTGTTGAGTTCAAACTCAAAGGTTGTGACTGTTCATAATCCGAAAATATTAAAAAATTAAACTCAAGTTTAAAAAGAGCCCCAAGGCCCAATTAATGTCATATCTTTGACATTTAATATATGTTAAATGTCCACAAGCCTATTTACATGTCCATTCCAAAACCTCTCACCAAGCCCATGTCATAATTCAAATGGCTAAGATAAGAAAACATTAATATAGTGTATTAATTACTTTCCATTTTTCAATGTGGTCCCTTCACATTCCCTTCTCTTTTTCTATCACTAATGGCTAAACATTTATCCGCTTTTAGGTTTATATTACTAGCTTAAGTTGAGTCGTTCATGTAGTTTGGTTGTGCATAATTCTGCAGAATATAATTGTAGTAAATTGGAAATTATTAGAGATCACCATTATGCTAATAAATGACTTTAGAACCCTAATTTTGATTCTAGATGTGTATTGATAACTCGATTTTGTCTTTGAAAACTAGGAAATCTTATTGTTGGTGTAGAGTTAAAATAACATTCGGACCTTTTTCGTTGAGCTCAATGTTGCCGGCGTAATACAATATTATGAGGTTATGTTCTATTTATCTTTGGAAAAATAAAAGCTTAATGATCACATTGATGAAGAAAGTTTTAGCCTTTTGATTTTAATACCATTGATATGTCTTCAAACTTTTTATTTCCTTCAATGTTATATATGAAGTAATTTTCCTTTGCCATCGTAGTGGAAATGATATGATTATTTAATATTAAGATTATTCTTAGATCAAAATTAATTTGCATTCCTTCATGTCTCTTTCTGCTTTTGTTCTTCCCGTATTAGACCTTCTCTGTCATTTTTCCTAGGAAAAAATTATATAGGTTAGTGTTTAGTTTTGTGTTCTTCCTCAACAAAATCTCATATCTTATGATATTTCTACATCAATCATTCATTTTTTTAGAAATGTTGAGAATGAGGATTAATGGAAAAAGCAAAAGGGATAACTAACGTCGTGAACAAATTGAGGTAGATGAAATCAACACATCGTTTTGTTGGTTATTATAGTATCGTGATCTCATTTCTTTCTTTCTTCTCAAATGAAAATCTAGCTTTTTGTTGTTCATAAATACATTTTTTTTCAGTTTTCATTCATATGTTGTATTTCATGATTTTGTGTTAACCAGATTCTATTTAATATTCATTTGTATATTCTGTTCAAATTCGATGTTTTTACTATGTTGTTTCATTGTCTCTCTTGCTAAGGAAAAGGAACACTTTAATTATATATTTATTTCTCTATTTGCAAATCACTATTGCATCATTGTCTTTGTGTTTACTTCAAAATTTGTTGTCTTTTCCAAGACTTATTGTTGCAAATGATTCAAGAGGTTTGGTAAAAAAAACTCAATTTGTTTCTAACACTCGATTAGATTTGTTATATCCTTTCAGGTTAGACGTTTGGATATTGTTTTAAATTTATAAATTTTTATATTATTCTTTAACAATAGGTATGTATTATCTCATAATAAAATATTTATTTATCGTATTTTTATTATTATCATATTAATATCTTAATCATGACATCAGCGCCACCAACACATGTAACGAGACAAAAAATAAGAAGAAAATAATTCTGATCCAATTTATTAAAATTAAGGTTATATATAAATATAGATCATAATGCAGTTAATTATATCGTTAACGTTCTAATCGTAGATTAATTTAAATTTTGAAAAGTCTTCAAAATATGCTACAGATAATCAGTAATTTAATTATATTAAATTTTAATGATATATTATTTTAAAATAAATAAACAATCGTATTTAAATAAAATCAAAACTGTTTTATTTTTAAAGCTCGCACATCCCTTTCGAATGGTTTCATTCACACATCTTATTTCGTTTGCTGCATGGTTCAAAATTGCCTACTTCATTTCTAAAATATTTTCTAATGGTTTCAAACTAAAAATTAGTCAAAAGTCTTGGAGTTATAGGAGAAATGTTCTTTAACATTTACTTTGAAGTGTAAAAAACTACATTGAACAAGTTTGCAAAATCATCACTGATGTTTGCTTACGAGGTTTATGCTGTTGGCTCTATTTTAGCATTGAAACAATGTTGTGTATATTCTCTATAGCACTAGAAGATTATTTTCTGTATACGCTATAGAGGCATTTGTTTGTTTTTTTTTACGCTAAATTGATGCAAAACGAGGCTGAAAAATATTTATCTGCAAATAGAGCATGAATGGAGATTATTAACTCCATTTATTGGTTCCTCTTACTCTGCATGTTATTTTAAAAGACGAATGTTTAGATATAGAACTCAATAAATCAAATTATTTATTTTAAGAGAGTATCATTTTTTCTCCCCATGTTGATCTTTGAAAATCTCATTTATTTAAGAAATACCATCAACGGAAATTCGGAACACGTAAGTACTCTTGATTATCCTTGAATTATTACCATAATTTTCACGGTCTACTCTTCATATTGTTGGTTAGAAACCTTATTTTCGAAAATATATCTACAATCATTCATTAATAATATTTATTAATTTTTTCTCAAATCTCGTTTTTATTATTCTTCAAATTTTATTTTCTTTTTTATTTTATTCATCTTTAATATTTCTTTTTTACTAATCATGATATGAAATTACAGTTTTAGCGTTCCATTCTTCAAACCTCTGATCGATCACCCGAACAATCTCATTCATCTGGTAAGACATGTGTTGGAGATTCACAATATCGATAGGGAATGAACTATATGATATGTATGTCTTTTGAATATTGTAATTTCAAATATATTAAAATATTATTATTTATGTAATTTTACATTTATATTTCTTTGATTTTTTTAATATAAATGTAAAGTATTACAAATTATTTGTTTATTTACTTTCCAGATTTCTTTGTTCTCCCATTCCCTATACGCAATTTTAAAAAATTATCAGTTATTTTAAGAATTTGTTATATAGACATATATTTCTAATTCCAAATATATTTTAACTCGATTATTTGTTAATACTCTTAGAATTAACACGAATTTAATCAAAATAATTCCTAAAACAAAAAATTATATTTTAAAGTTTCACATAAACCCTAAGCATAACAATTTTCTACAACCATGGAATCGAATTCTCTTGATTAAGAAAATAGGAGTCGAAACCATTCTCCTTCACAATGTTTAACTTGAATACGTATACGTACAATAAGATACAGTAATTAATATTAGTAAACGTACAATAAGATATAATAATTAATATCAGTAAATCGAGACAAACCTAGTTCTGATACCATGTCAAACATGAGTTTGGACTTAATTAATCTAAAAGCTAATTCAAGAGTGTGGGATTATCCAGTACCATATGTATGAGTTCAAAATTCATATCCTAATTGATGTAGAACAACTTATCATAACATAAATCTCTCTACAATTTACCATAGATTTATTTGATTATCATACACATTGAACTTTGACACAATCTAAATTAGAAAGATCAATCCAAATTGTAACGTATATGATCACAAAACCTAATTTATGGCGAAAATTTAGTTCTAACGTGAACGAAAAAGCATCGAAGAATGAAAAGATAAATTAAGAATAACCTTTTTAGATCATGCCTTGGAACGGAAGCAAAGCAGTAGTAAGTTCCCAAAGAACAATTCCAAAACTATAAACATCAACTTTTCTTGTATAAGGTTTCTCTTTCATCATTTCCGGTGCCATCCATCGATAAGTTCCCATATTTCCTTTGGCTTTTTTGCATTGCGTCTCGAGACATGAAGTCTCAAAGTCTACAACTTTAACTCTCATTTCATCATTTAAAAGCAAATTATTTGATTTTAAATCTCTATGAATTACGCCTTGTGAATGAAGGTATTCCATTCCTCTTGAAATATCAAGTGCTAATCTTAGGATTGTCTCTATGAATAATGAATATGATTCTTTCTTGTTTAAATACATATGTAGATTCCCTTGTGACATGTATTCTGTTATTATACAGTATACTGTGATGAACTGACAAAAGAAGAAAGAAAATAACAATGATTTTTTCGATTTGACTGTAATTTCATACAACGGATATAATCTGTGTAATACAGTATACAATATCGTACGGAAAAGTAAATATAATATCGTAAAATAATCTTCGAAAATATTTCGGTATTAAATAAGATATCAGATAATATTTAGAATATCTCGTAAAATATCATTCAGAATAATTTGTATGATCTCGGAGAATATTCTCGTATCAATCACACGGATTATATCTGTTATATTTTAGTACATTGTTTCTGATTCTGCATATCTCGAAGATGATGGTAGTTGTTGTGGTGAATGTTGAAGCTTAGTCTTGGGAGATCGTCGAGGGCGAAAAGGGTTGAAGCATGAACCCGTCATGAATGATTTTCTAGGGTTACTTGTGTCACAAGGTGATTTTAGGGTTCTTGTTAAGTGGGTTAGTGCTCAAAAGGGTGTTTCCTTCTGAAAGTGTGGATCGATTGCAGGAAGTGCATGAACTGATTCAAAAACATGGATTCGGCAGGAAATCCAAAGAAGAAATTCGGGTTTTCATTAATTTTCTCGGAAAGCAAACAGAATCAGAGAAAGAAAAAAAAAGTGGGGATTTTTTTTTTTGTTTGTGGTGTCTCCGAAACCACAGGGGGTGTCAAAAGGAAGAAAGTTTGGCAAGAAGAAAATAGTGACGAAGAGGAAAAGTAATGGCTTTCATTTTAACAAAGAGAATGGAAAAGGTTGAAGATGAAGGGGAACTTTCCAGGAAAACAATGTAATTTTCCAGGAAAATGAGAGAAAAAGAGGTAAAGCACCAGAAGATTGGATCTAACGAATGGGTCTGATCGGAAAAGATGAAACGAAGTGAATAAGGAACGGATCCAAAGCAGAAATTTTCACGGGTTTCTCGTGATTACTTCGTTCAAAAGTTAGCCTTTGTGAAATTGAGAGAAGAGCGAGAGTTCTTATTTTTTTCTCTCTTTTTTTTCTTTTTTTAAATAGTAATATTATTTAGATAAAAGATAGTCAAATTGAGTATAATTCATATTTAGTTAATACATCAATAATTAAAATTATAAACATTTGATATTTTTTATATCAAATGTTTGTGAAATTGAGAGAGAGAGAGTTCTAATTTTTTTTATGAACAAATAGTAATTTTATTTAGATAAGAGAGAGTCAAATTGAGTATAATTCATAGTTAGTTAATACCTCAATAATTAAAATTATAAACATTTTATATGTTTTGATACTCAAAATACAACAATAAAATGACAAAATAAAATTTCAATCCAAATTTATACGATACATTATTTTTTAAAAAGATTGTTTTGCTCTCCATTATAATGTTATTAAAAACTTGATTCCCACAATATAAACAACTTTGTTTTCATATAACGACGAATTAAAATTATGTACTAAACTTCTAAATGTTTATAAATTCCGTTATCAAATAGACATAACAATTTAATCAATTTGAAGATTCCTTTATATCATTTGATATACATAACAATTTAATCAATTTGAAGATTCCTTTATATCATTTGATATACATAACAATTTAATCAATTTGAAGATTCCTTTATATCATTTGATATACATAACAATTTAATCAATTTGAAGATTCCTTTATATCATTTGACATCACATTTTCAATTAATATCTCATCACTAAATTAATGTCTTTAATATTAATAATACACCACCAATATATATTTTATAGAAATATTTAATCATCCATAAAATACAACTTTCTATCAATAGGAATCTTTCTAAAATTAAAATAAATACTAATCATACAATTCCACTATGAGTCCGAATATAATTTTTAACTACTATATTGGCTTCCAAACAATTCGAATTTGAGATATATTATTATTTATTCCAAAAGAATTGAATTAATACGATCCATCATTTTATATCATGTAAACCTATCTAATTTACTAAAACACTAACTGACAAATTCAAAATTATTCAAAAATCATATATGAATATTTATATCTATATTTAAACCATTATATAAGAACAACCATAACTTTTTATACATTTCTTTTAACATTCACATCAACTGTCAAAAAGTTTCTAAATAAAACAATCATATCAAAAATTTTATCTCTACATGTAATGATACTTATTTAATGATGACAACTTGACTAATTTTTTTACATAAATTGATTTCAATCAAATGTAAATGACATATTGAATCCAAATTATATATATATATATATAGTGATGGTATATAACTATTTCATAAACGAAATTACATATGATTTAAATTCAATGTATTGTTAATATTTTATACGACCCAATTAAACTTTGAAATCTTTTTTTTCTCTTGGATTTGATGACGTGGCTAATAAATGGAAGCGACTGTGTAAAAAGCATAAAATAAAGAATAAAGATAGACTATTGTCAGTCTCAGCGAGCAGAAAAGGTCTACAAATGGTACAAACACGTGGCACACACTTAGTGCGACCACGTGGCACACACTTAGTGGGACCACGTGGCATAATTAAAAAGCATTCTCATGTACCCGACCCGAAAAGAATCTGATATCAAACGGGTATTTCATTAATTTTATAACACCGATCTTTACCTTTATTTTCGGACCCACGATCTCAGCCCATCATCAAAATAATATGATATTTTATATTGTGATGTTTGATCTTATACATATCTAATTCCATCTCGCATGGCAGAACGTTTTTTTTTTCCGATAGTGGACGGTTTCATTGGCATTACGTGGATCTATTTGTTGTCATCAAAATCTATAATTGTCGGACTTTTTCTATCTTTTTGTGTTATGGTCGGTTTGAAAGAAAACATAGACAAACTTATTTGCCTATCAAATATTGGGGAGATTGTATACTCGTGACCGAATACCTTATTAATCGGACACCATCGGCTATCACAAATGGTAAATCTCCATATGAGTTGCTATTCAACAAGCTCCCTTCATATGCTCAATTTAAAGTTTTCAGTTGTTTATGCTTCGCTCATCGCAAGACTCGTGACAAATTTGAGACTCGTAGTCGCAAATGTGTTTTCTTCGATATCCCGATGGCAAAAAGGCTTGGCGTGTGCTCTATTTGGAGTCTTCTGAATGCTTTGATTCACGTGATTTGGTGTTCGTCGAGGACTTTTTTCCTTTTCAAGAAACAAATGCGTCTCTTATCACGGACAAACCTCCACCGTTGCATTCTCAGATTGACGACTTTTTGGGCTATTTCAGTGAAGTTACTGTATCCCATAGAGGGAGTTGCGAACACAATGGTACTCAACATACTCGAGACAATGAGCAACATTCTTCCTCTGACTGTACCTACAGTCTCCGCTCTTGGTGATGGTTTCTTGTTGAGCACGACACAGGATAACCCGTCTTCTATAACTCCAGTCTCGAAACCTCCATCTGCTGAGATGAGTTCGTTTTCGGCATATTCTATCTTGCCATCTGAGACTCTAGATACCTCAGATAATTTGGGGCGACGACACAGAACAAAACGGCCTTCTGATCGGTTGAAACCCTACGTAATTTACAATGTACAATGCTCGACACCTACTCATTCGTCACACTCTTCTCCTCCATCTCCATCTTCAGGATTCTCGAGTATGTATCCTTATTCTTTGGCTCATTACATTTCCTATGACAAATTCTCCTCGCACAGCATCGCTCGTTCCTCACAACATCGCTCGCTCCTCGTAGCCATTATAAAAGCTACAGAACCACAAGCATATAACGAGGCAAAATTGTCTTCGAAATGGCGTGACGCCATGAACGAGGAACTTCACGCCCTTCAAGCTAATAATACATGGGCTCTGGAGGATTTACCTGTTTGATTTTGTAAGTGGGTTTACAAAATCAAACATAAATCTGATGATTCCATAGAGCGCTACAAAGCTCGATTTGTTATTGTCAAAAATCACCAGAAGGAAGGCTTTGATTACAATAAGACTTTTGCACTTGTTGACCACAATTAGAACTTTTCTTGTTGTAGTAGTTATTCCACGATGGGAAGTTCATCAAATTGACGTTCATAATGCTTTCCTTCACAGTGATTTAGAGGAGGAAGTTTACATGCGTCTTTCATAGGGGTTTCAAACACTAGATTCCTCGAAAGTGTGCACATTACGCAAATCTCTTTATGGATTACGACAAGTGCCTCGGTGTTGGTTTGAAAAACTCAGCCAAGCCCTGCTTCAGTTCGGTTTTGTGCGCTCTTACTCAGACTACTCTCTGTTCACGTTTGTCCACAGATCGATTTGGTTGCACGTCATCATGTATGTCGATGACCTTCTTGTAGGAGGTAATAATCCAGCTACGATTTCTCAATTCAAGAAATATCTTAGCGAATGTTTTCATTAGGCACTCTGAAATACTTTCTTGGCATTGAAGTTGCGCGCAATGAAAACGAGATTATTCTTGCACAACGGAAGTATGCATTAAAAATTATTGATGAATGTGGGTTTCTCAGCGCAAAACCTGCAATATTGCCCCTGGACCAGCACCATAAGCTGGCCTCTTCCATCACTCCTTTGTTTGATGACCCGAATAGATATCATCGGCTTATCGGACGACTTGAGCATTACGAGACCGGAATTATCATACATTGTTCACATCTTGACCTAATTCATGCAAGCTCCTAGAGAAGATCAATGGGATCCCGCCTTACGTGTCGTCAAGTACCTTAAAGGGTGCCCGGGACAGGATATTTTACTTCGCTCAGACAACTCACTCCACATGTGCATATTATGATTCCAATTGGACGACTTGTTCCTACAACGACGTTCACTTACAAGATATGTAATTCTCCTTGGTTCTTCTCCGATCTCGTGGAAAACAAAGAAGCAACCAACCTGTTTCTCGATCCTCGATAGAAGCTGAATACAAGGTTATGGCATTTACTTGCTGCAAGGTGAAATGGCTTTGTGAGATTCTTACTACTCTTGGCGATACTCTCACGACTCCAATACATCTTCATTGTGATAATCAAGTTA
The DNA here is from genome assembly GCA_036759665.1 of Gynandropsis gynandra. Lineage (NCBI taxonomy): Eukaryota > Viridiplantae > Streptophyta > Magnoliopsida > Brassicales > Cleomaceae > Gynandropsis > Gynandropsis gynandra. Next base: position 49,417,355 of record CM071865.1, on the reverse strand, counting down.
CACTTCATATCGCGTCAAATCCAGTTTTCCATGAACGCACCAAGCACATTTGGATACATTGTCATTTTATTCGCGACAAATGAAAAACCAAACATATATCGTTTCCATATCTTCGACGGAACAATTAGCGAATATTTTCATCAAAGCAATCGGACATATTATATTTGACTATCTACTTAGCAAGTTGGGTGGTTATAACTTACAAACGATAATAAAAGCCACAAATTTGGTTTAGTGAAACCTTTCATCAAGACTAAAATTCATATTCATGAGACAAAAAAAAATTGTTCTTTAAATTTTGCCACCAAATTTATGAACTAACAAAATATTTAGCATTAAGATTTGGTCTCTAAATTTATAGGGAAAGTGAATTATTTTCTTCAAATTTTGTATCTCAATGTGTTTTAAAATATCTCAACCAATTTACATGTCCCCAAGGTGACAAACCATATCTCGGCGGTAATATTTGATCGTCCAAGTCCATCTCAACATCTATTTAATGTTTTAAAGCAATATTATTTTAATATTTTCATTGTTTCACATTAAACCCAAACCGATCAATTAAATCAAAATATATTTTTAAAAAATTTGTTGTTAATTAAACAAGTTGCCTAACATAATAAAATATTTAAAAATTTATAAAAAAAAAGTAAATTAGGAAAGAAGGTCGACTTGTAATTCATCATGTGTAGATTTTTTCCTAATTTAAATCAATTTCAAAGAAGATTATAAAAACTCAGTCAAAATCATCAAATAAGAATCGAATATATAATTACTCAGAATTAAAAAAAAAGAATGTAGACGAGCAACAATCGAATCGTCAACCGAGTGATAGGACGACTGAAACGATATCTCGGCCTTTTCACTTTCCCTCGCAGGTTCCTGTCGGAACGAACAGACACAGATCGTCTTGTCCCAATCAGAATCGAAACCGAGGTTTCTAAATCTGCCGTTAATCCAAAACCGAGGTTCTAAATCTGCCGTTAATCCAAAAAGAAAACAGATATGAGTGAGAGAGAAAGAGAGAGAGAGAGAGAATCGGCCATTGTTGGGGCAAGAGAAGGAGAGGAGCTTGCAGATACAAACACATTCTAAAAAGAGTTATTTATAGTGTTGAGAATTAGAAACCCTAAAACTTTTATGGTATGAAATTACTGTTTTAACATTGGGCTTAATAGGCCCATTAACATAAATTTCAGGCCCATATTAAACCTTCGTGTTGACTCGGAGGTTTTAATATAAACAACGGAACATAGTAACCACATACACACCAGTAAGGGTTATTTATAGTGTTGAGAATTAGAAACCCTAAAACTTTTAAGGTATGAAATTACTGTTTCAACATTGGGCTTAATAGGCCCATTAACATAAATTTCGGGCCCATATTAAACCTTCGTATTGACTCGGAGGCTTTAATATAGTAACCACATACACAACAATACTTAAAACACATGTGATTAACACTAATCACCATGTTTAACAAACCCATTTATTTAATTTTATTATTTTTACATCGTATAATCTCAAAATAATTATTAGAAAGTTTCGACGACGGTGTCAAGTTTCGAGTTGTGAGAAGTTGTAGCATTCTTCATGGCTTCAAATCGTGGCTCCTTGGGTTGGAACTTGAAGCATGCATAGTGTTTCATGTAGTCATCAAAGACGAATTTTGGATAATCAGATTCTTTCTCCACGAGGGTTGGAATCGGAAAGATCACAGCGTCGTTTCCAGGATTATAAAAAGAAGCAATAGACATCCTGTTGCCTTCGGTTTGAGTCACAACACGGTGCATCACACTCTTATACTTGCCATTAGTTATTACCTGCATTCGATCATTGAGTCATTTCGGTTAATGTTAACCCAATTTAAACCGGGTTTTTTTCAGTTCAAATTTTAAATCCAAAATGAACATAACAGATAAGACTGCACAATATATTTTTAAATTAGAACAAATCAGATTCTAATATCATATGATAAAATAGAGTCGGATCTAATTTAATCTACGTATGAATTTATAATCTGAGTTTGAAAAAATATACCTCAATTTGGTCACCGAGGTTAATAACAATGGAGTATTTGAGAGGAGGAACGTCAACCCAATTGCCATCTTTGAGGAGTTGAAGTCCACTAACTTTGTCATCTTGGAACAATAATATGATGCCTCCGGCATCGGTGTGTGCTCTTAGTCCCTTAACCAATTCCGGTTTAGGACATGGTGGATAATTACTCACCTTTGTCCCAAATGTTGGTCCTTTTGTCCCATGAAACACTTTCTTCAAATATCCTTTTTCCAACCCTAGATTCTCACACAATAAATCCAATAATTCCTCCGCTAGATTCTCAATCCGTTTCGCAAAATCCTTCATCGCAACCCTATCGATGTTTTCAGAACAAAAAAGGGTTTGACATTTGTTAGATATTCGAAATCTAAAACGGAAAAGAGTTATTAATCATTATTCCATTGATCAAAAATTTGTTTCCGATTTAAAATCCATATAATTTGACAAATTGTTTTTAGTTGAAAATTTATAAAAATGGAACTAGTTTTTGGGATTAGTTAGGTCCAAACCCATTTTTTACAGAATTGAGCGTTCTTGTGTACTAAAAAAGTGACGACGGGAAAATTTATGTATTTACGAATATTGAAATACAATTTTATTATGTACCTATAATCAGCAGAGAGATCAGGGATGTCGGAAAGATTGGACTCGGGGAGGTGACGGACGAAGAAGGTGCTTTCCCAATCAACGTCGTTGACTTCGGACCGAACACCGTCAAGACCTAATTTGGTTCGAACCATTTCTTGAAACCTTTGTTCCAAATACTTGTTGTAATGGTCCTTTGTCATCTTCTCAATCTTATCCATTAGTTCATGTGGTACCCCGTGGTTCACCAACTGCAAATTATTATTATTATTATTATTATTTTCCCACATTTTATTATTCTAAAAATTCATTTATATCAATATATTATTTTTTTATCTATTTGTGTATGTCGTAATTTTTTTTCGTAAGAAACTGAAACAATTTAAGTATTTTATATCATTACGATAATTAGGTAAATGTATGAGTTTCGCATCAAAATTATTTAGGACCTAATGGTTTTATCTATATATTTTATATACTATATTAGATTGTTTTGATTTTTTTAATGTTGAATTTGTAAAATGATTTCCGAAATGATGATTTTTTCCATCTTAAACCCCTTTTAAAATGACAATAATATATATTCATTTTATACAAGCCGATTTTGATATTATAATGAGATATAAATTTATAATTTAAAATAAACTGATAATGAATAAATTTATATATAATTTTTGTATATTTTATATTAGATATCTTTCTCGTATAGAATTGTTAACATACAAATGTAGACAAAACTAAAGCATACGATATACACAATATGTATATATATATATGTATATACTATATTAGATCGTTTTGATTTTTTTAATGATGAATTTGTAATATGATTTCCGAAATGATGATTTTTTCACCTTAAACCCCTTTAAAAATTGATAATAAATATTCATTTTATACAAACCGAATTTGATATTATAATGAATAAATTTATCTATAATTTTTATATATTATATTATATACCTTTCTCGTATAGAATTATTGACATACCAACGTAGACAAAACTAAAGCATACGATATACACAATATGGATATGTATATATGTATACATATATACATGTATATATATATATATGTATGTACCTCAAAGAAGCCCCAATTCTCACAAGCATCATCGATCATGGACATGGTTTGGGCTCTCTCTCCACCATTGAGCTTCGACAAGTCTATCACTGGGAAATTGTTCTTCTTCTCCATCTCTCTCTCTCTCTCTCTCTCTCTCTCTCTTTCTCTCTCTCTCTCTCTCTCTCTTGCTGCGTGACTTTGTGGGAAAGACAAAGAGCTCAATTTATAGGCGTAAATGGAAAAGGGTTTTGGAATTTCATGACGTCTTAAATTCCATATTAATAACTTAATGGATAAAACTAATACAAAAAAAACGTTACTATTGTTTTTATATTAAATTTTTAGAAGAAACTCCTATTTCTTTCTTATTTATTATTTACCTCAATTTTGTGTTAATTTTGTTGTCCTGATGTCCCTTAATTTTTTGTAATGTCAGCCAATTCCCTTTTTCGTTTAAGTATATTGACTCTTCATTTAAATCTCAAACCCTAATTTTTCTAAATCCAACTTTGACCCCGATTTTGATCCAAATTCAATTATTTTGATTCGATTAATTCAATTTTTGGCCCATATATACCGACCCGAAACCAAATAAACAGATATCGTGAACTCAATTTTCATCCAATTACCAAACTCAAACCTAGTTTTCACCCAAAATTAATTAATTTTAGATCGATTATCTTATATAAACTCATTTTTGACCCGAAATCAGTTAAATCATTATGAATAAATCAATATGGTTAACTCGATTTTGATGCAATTAATCGATTTGAATCTATTTTTATTCCAAATCAATTAAAATTATGTGAGTAAATCACATTTGACGCAATTATCCAAAACAATAAACACATAATTATTTTGACACACTGATTTATTTTATTTAGGAAACATTTATGTTAGAATTATTATTTAAAATAGAGTCAAAATTAAGTTAATTGGATTTGTTTAATTAATTTTTGTTTATAATTGGGTTTGTTTTTATTAGTTGAGTCGAAACATGAGATAATTCAGAATGATTTAATTGATTTAGGGGTCAAAATTGGATTTAGATATAAAAATCGGGTAAAAGCACAGGTTTAGATCGGGAGATGGGGTAATCGGGTTAAAACATGTGTTTAATCGGGTAATCAGATAAAAAAAACATGGGCTTAAGTGCTTTTAGGTCAAATTTTGGGTTTGGGTTAGTTAATTTGGTTAAAATTGAGTCAACCATATCAGTTTACTTGATTTTTGAATCAAAATTGAGTTTGGATCAGGGTAATTATGTAAAAATTGAGTCAATATGGTCAGTTTAATTGATTTTGGGTCAAAATTGAGTTTGAGTCGAGTAAATGAATCAAAATTAAGTTAAGTCGGGTCGAGTTAATTGAATTCGGATCAAAATTATGTTTTTGTTTAGACATCGGTTCAATAGTAGATTTCAATAATTAGGATTTGGGATTTAAATGGAGGATTAACTGAGGATTTAAATGGGTCGAGGATTTAGAGCTATTAGATTTGGTAATTAATATTTTAGTAAAGGAAAAATATAGATTTTTTTATTAAAAAGACTAATGTTTTAAATATAAAAAATTCAACCATCATAAAAAAATTTGAAATTTATTTAAAGTGTATAATTGTTATGTTTAATGGAAAGTCGTTTATGCTTTATTCAATAATGTGACCTTAGTTCGACTTTCCCCTCGATTTTTGTATTCATTTGATTTCCCCTCTACTTTTAGCCTTGTACTATTCTCCTTCAACTATAAAAAAAAAACTGTATAAAAACTCATATGTCAAATAACCGTTAACGGACTCAATTTGACCCGATTATGATCGAGTCCTAACTCAATTTTGATCTAGTTTTTATTTGGTTTTGAACTAATTTTTGATCCGGTAACATTTTAAAATGGTATTTTTAAGCAATTATATGTGAATTTACTACACTTGTAAACAATTAGTGTTAAATTTGCGGACAATTACGTTAAAATCAAGTTACTCGTATCGAATTGATTGATTTGGAGTTAAAATTTGGATTTGGTTTAGTTACCTATATCAACATCGGACTAAATTCAAGTTAATAAGACAACTTTAATTGATTTCGAGTAAACAATTAGGTTTAGTTACTTAATTGTATCTAAATCGAGTCAATTAAATTGTTTCAATTAACTCGATTTTGAACCGGTTTTAATGCAAATTTTACTTGGTTTTGACTTTTAAATCCAATCTGACACGGTTTTGGCTCGATTTTTTTGAAATTACATTTTTAAATGTTAATATTTAGATAATTAGATATGAATTTGTTGGAAATCAAGTTAATTATATCAGTTTACTTTATTTCGAGTCTTTTGGATTCGATTTGTTAATTGCATCAAATTGGATCAAAATCAAGTTAATTGAATCATTTTAATTGGCTTCGAATAAATAATTAGGTTTGGTTTGGTTAATTGCATCTAAATTGGATCTAGTTCATGCAATTTGATATTATTAAATAAATCGTACTCAATTTTGACTCAAAAACAATGAAATCAAATTGATTAACTTAAGTTTGATATATTTATCAAAAAAATATCAGTAATTGTTTATATGTATAATAAATTCACATTTAGTGTTTAAAAATAATATTTTAAAATTTAATCGAATCAAATTTGGTTCATAACATTTTAAAATGTAAATTGAGTCAAAATTAGATCAAAATCGGATCGAGTTCGGATCAAATAAGTGGATTTTGGAATTTTTAATGATTAGTTGATGATTAAGGTATTAGGCAAAATTTGGTAAATGATAAAAATATACTTAAATTTAAAAGTCAATGTAAAATTAGATAAAAACCAAAATCGAAGAAAAATCAAACTAGAGTCGTATAAATAATGCATATAACTGAATTTTGAATGATTAGTCGATGATTAAGGTTTTTAGACAAAATTTTGATAATTGATAAAAATAAAACAAAATTAAAAATTAAATCTAAAATTTAATGAAAACCAAAATGGAAGGAAAAAAATCGAAATAAAGTCGCATGAATCCTAATATTCAATAATCGTAATACATGAATCACTGCTTTATTTTCATATTCCTTTGTAATGATAACGAATCCACAATGCATTAACCCCATAAGTTCTATTATTAGTTTATATATCTTAAAAAAGATTATTCCCACACTCATTTCTACGAAAGCCAAATGATATATTTTATATATTTTTCTAATTTATAGATGCTTTCAACGTTTTTTTTCGTATTATCTTACCATATTTTAAAAATTCGAAATAATGTATATTCCGAGTTCGAATACGATTCTTGTGGCTTAATATTAATTAAATTAACCAAAAAATATTGTGAATAACATATGTTATTGGCTTGAAATAACAATAATAAAATTAGTTGATTTTCGAGTATTTATATTCGAGAGATAATTATCAAAGACATAATAAACCTTAATGTTCCGTAAACTTAAAATGAAATATAAAAGAAAATAACTTCTTCTTAAATATATTAAAAAAAATATTTGGTCATGGCTGCTACCTACTATTAGCTTCCATGCATGTATTAATTATATAAATTTTACTATAAATACTTATATATCCAGAATATTTTATTTGATTATGTTGATTTCATTATTTTGTTGTCTGCGGCAAAAACTCTGTATCTAACATTATAATTAAATCAGTACAGCAAAAATATTATAACTCTCAAGTTTATTTTTTTGTGAAATGTTAATATGTTAAATAATCTCATTTATGAAAAACTAGGTAATCATTCTACAAGAATAAAAGTAGGAAAATAGATATATTTAAATTTTTGTTAAATTCAAATTCAAAATTTCACAAATAAAATATATATATATATACATGTGATTTTTTATCCGAATAAATATTTTAAGTTAAAGGCCAATATAATCTTAATTTTAAACATGTGTGTTTCCTAATATTGGATATTGGAAATTATTAAATTAGTGATTTCATGACATTTGTCTTTCTTCTTTAATAAAAAGTAGTCATCAAAGTCAATAGTAATAAAGTGACATGAGATATAATCTGCCAAGTCATCTTCAATATCCATTTACAATCTGATATATTGAATTTAAAAAAAAAAGTTCAAAAATATATTTTGAAATAAATTTGATTTAATATTAATTAAATATAATTAAATTTATTTTCCATTTTATTCACGAAATTAGCCATTTGGTTTCATAATTGCAGTGATTAGATTTTAATCACCTTCTCATAAAGATATTTCATATCTAGATTCCTTTTCTAAAGTCTTATTAGCACATATTTTAAAAACACAAAATTTTCTTAAAAAATAAAGAAATGTTCTTATCGACCTACTAAATTTCTCTCATATTACAATTAAATTCTAAGTATTTATTTTAAACACATGTTATTATTTTGAATTTAGTTATCAGTTTTACATCACTTATTCAGTTAATTCAACAATTTAATTATCATCATGGTCTAAATAATTCTTTTACGAGTATTGACATTAAAAATATATATAGTATAATTATGATAGGAAAATAAAATATGGGAAACGAAAAGAACAATATATTTGTATTTTAAGTATTTAAACTAAACATTTATTACTCGTTAATATATTTAGGGGAAAAAAATCATCGTATATATATATATATATATACTCATAATATACTTGTTAATATACTTCACGATATTTTCTGTCTTTTTTTTTTCCACGATCATAGTTATGTTTTCACAAAAATAAATTTGTCCCAATATAGCCTTCTGATTTACCTTTTAATTCGTGAATTTTTTTATATAACTTTTCTTTTTGGCCATCAGAGATTTATTGAGTCGTAAGATTAAAAAATCTAATATTATAAAAAATATAATATCTTTATTTTTTCAGTGGTGACAATCCTAATTAGCCATGAAGCAGCCTTAATCATCTGGATCGTAATTCAACATATTTCTTTTTTATACGTTATACACGCGTATACACGTGTGTATATATATATATATACACATACATAAGAATATACACAATATATATATATATACATATGTGTTAAGATAGATATAGATATGCGCACGTATAAATATACATGCATGTAGATATTTCCATAAGTTGGATTTGGACAGGCAGGCGGCCAATTTAAAGTTTAATAAATAATGAGAAAATTAATTTTTGTTATTTATTTATTTTTGGCGGAAGGCCATTGATGTTTTAATAATTTAAAAATAATTACAATTTATTTATTTAACGTGTGACGATGTTTTGATTATGAAATTGGAATATGCATTTCGAGTCAATTCTTTATGAGTGGTTGAATGAAATTATGTGTACGACAAATCAATCCTACGAATCGTATAACGTCATATATTGCTTAGATCATATTATATTAATTTATATTTTATGTTCTTCTGCAATAAAACTATATATCATTTGATGTTAAGATCATTTTTGAGTGGTTGATATGTTATTTAATAATAGATATTCATAATATTTAATGAAAAATAAAAAATAGACGATATATGATTGTAGTGTTGTATTAAATTTTCGTTTTTTTAATAAACTAATAAATTTATGGATGGTTTCGCGTTACAATTTGTCAAATATGAACTGGACCTAATTCCAAAAGTTAGTTCAAGAGTTTAGGGTTGTTCAACACCATACATACACGTCTCAAAGTTCATGTCCTAATCGATATGGGACAACTTATCATAACACCCCCTCACGTCCAGACTCGATCCTGAAGCGTGGACATCACAATCGGGGGCACAACATCGGTATATTCAAATCGGGACGAACAGAACTCTGATACCATATCAAATATGGGTTCGACCTAACTAATCCCAAAAGTCAGCTCAAGAGTTTAGAGTTACCAACACCATATATACAAGTCCTAAAGTTCATATCCTAACCGATGTGAGACAACTTATGATAACACAATTACAGAGCATATATTAAATGGTTATATATATTTATTATATATGTATGTATGTATATATATATATATCATTCCATAAAATGCATTTATCACATTGGAAAATATTAATATTACTGTTCCATTATTCGTGTTTGAGAATAACACTAAGTAAAATAGGAATAAATTGGCGTATTATATTGCAAAAGCGGGCACACACACTTATTTTTATATATAGGTGTTTTATAATAATATTATAATAAACGAATATATAACTCTTGTGAAGAATATTAAAAATTTTCAGATATTTATTCTTTCTGTTGAGGGTTTTTGTTTAGGTTATAATGTGAATGAGGTGCTTTGGCCTCTCAATTTTTATATATATATATATATTATTTATTTATATTGTATTTAATTCTTATCAAATATTTGAATATATGATTCCAGATCATAATAAAATTTCGTTCTTTAGCCGCCCATATGATAGAAAATGGTCCTTCTCATGAAACCTCGCACACACACATATATATAATCTTTTATTCGAGAAATAAAGTAGCATTTTGCAAAATAATTAATCATTTTTAAATAAAAAAATAATTAACAAATAAATGTTCTAAGAATACAAAAATTCTATTTGAACTATAAATCGTTGGGATTTAGCCTCACAAAAAAATAATTAGATACCAATTTGTTACTAATTTTTCATCATCATATGTGTTTAAAAAAATAAACTAATAAATAATTGATGTATTGATTTTTATATTCAAATCAGTGTTAGATTTATATATCAAACACAAATCTTGAAAATATGATGTAATATTTATCATTACAACATATTTTATTGTAATGTGACTATCTAAAAGGGTAATAATGTCAAATTTTTTTTCTTGTTTTGGCTTAATGTTCTAGGTTCTTTAATTTCATCTCTTTATTTTGTTGTTATATATATATATATATTTACGACAATCTTCTACAGACAATTATATTTCATTGAAATAATAATAAAATTCCTACAATGTATTGAAAATATTTCAAAATACTAATTTTAATAAACGTTTCTATCAAATACAAATAGATTTTAAAAATCGTGAATTTTATGTTCTATTCAAAGAGTTTAATAGAAAATAAAATGATAAATAATCAAAATTTATCATATAATTGTTTGGAAGAAATTAAGTCTAATGGGCTTTTGTGTAGATAAACCATTTGAGAGTGAACGTGTTGCATAAATAAATGCTTTTTGGTCCATCAAAATGGATAAACAATTTGAGAGAGATTTTAGATTGATTTGGAAATACTTTTAAAAGTTAATATATAAAAAATTTAATTTTAAAATTAATGAATAAATATTTAAAAATATAATTTAAATATTTTTAAACGAATTTGAGATAAATTGGATAACTATTACATGAATTTTATAATTTAACGGGATTATCGTTTGAAAATTATTTTTGTTTTATAAATTTAAAGAAATCATAACATCTTCTGTAATCTTTATAAATTTATATATAAATTTGAATTTGTATATTTTAAAGAAACAATATTCGATTCAATTCTTTTGTATGGAATTAAAACAATAATAATTATACATTTCATTCTAAAATATAAAAATGGGATGTAAATATGAGTTGGAAGCCCAAATCTTAAAGCCCATAAGATTAAAACAGGCCTTTTAAATGTGCGTTCGTTCGGCCCCCTTAACCTACTCGAATCATTGATTCCCGAAAATGCCCTTTATTTTATGTCGTGACTATTATGCCCTTCTTTCTTAGAGTATATATTCTCACCAACCCCACATAAAGGACCTTCAAGTGAACACTGACGCTGACAAATAGAGGAAGTTAGGTTTGAACAAGTGAAGAAACCAAGGAATGGCTCCTGCTATTGCCGTTAACCGTGATCTCTCCGCCGGTGCTCCGACGAATGCTCCGGCCACTGGTCGTGCGTCGGTGTACAGCGAGGTTCAGTCATGCCGTATCAACCACGCGCTTCCTCTTCCATCTGTGCTCAGAGGTCCTTTCAAAATCGTTGAGGGACCGCCTAGCTCTGCTGCCGGGAATCCAGGTCAGTGCATTCGTTTTACTTATCCGCCTGATCTACAGTTTTCGTTTGATCTGTTGGTGTATAACATGTTTGGTCTGCTAGAACCCTAGATCCTGTTTGTTTCCTGAGAAAATCCGAGTAAAATGACGCTTTGAATCAAAATTTAGGTGCGTTTGGTTAGTTTGGATTGTGCTTAGTTGCAGTAAATTAACTGGTTAAACAATAAGTTAGCAATGGTTTGCAATTTGATGTATTCCCTGATAGATCTGTGCCTTGTGTACTTCTATGAGTTTGGAGGATTCAATTCTACTTTTGTGACTGCAGATGAGATCGCGAAGTTGTTTCCTTGTCTATTTGGCCAACCATCTGTATCTCTAGTTTCGGATCAGAATGCAGCTTCATCTGGTCAGAAACTGAAGATCGGTGTTGTTCTATCTGGAGGTCAGGCGCCTGGTGGACACAATGTCATATCTGGTCTATTCGGTATAGATCTCAAACACGTATTTGTAATCTAGAAAGTTCTCTCTGTGACATTCTTCCTGAAACTGATATTTTACTTGATTTGTTTCTGGGTGATAGATTACTTGCAGGACCGTGCGAAGGGCAGCACCTTCTACGGATTCAAGGGTGGTCCAGCTGGTATTATGAAATGCAAATATGTTGAGTTAACTTCAGACTATATTTATCCTTACAGGAACCAGGTATGATTATTTTATTGTTTATGTATCCTTGTGACAAGCTTCTCGTTGACTGGGAATTTAGAGTATATAATGTTTTTTGCTTAATTCAATTAGGAAATCAAAGAATATCCTTGTGTCAATCGAGATATTCTTTGTTCAGGTTTTGTGAATGTGGATAATATACTTACATTTTGGTCTTGACAGGGTGGTTTTGACATGATATGCAGTGGAAGAGACAAGATTGAAACTCCTGAACAGGTATAACATTATGGTAATATTTATGGAGGATTATGTTCTAGCTTTCAGAATTGTGTAACGAGAACACGGTTTATTAATTTGTGATTCGATTTTCAGTTCAAGCAAGCCGAAGAAACCGCGAAGAAGCTAGATTTGGATGGTTTAGTTGTCATCGGTGGAGATGATTCCAACACTAATGCTTGCCTCCTTGCTGAAAACTTCAGGTAAACCTCAAAATCATTTGTGTTGAGCTTTAATTCATTCGCTAATAAAAAATTTGTTTCTTTGATATTTTTGCGGGAACTTTTGTGCATGCTCATCTGTTTAATCAATATACTTCCTCTTAATGATTCTGATCAGGAGTAAGAACATCAAAGCCCGAGTAATTGGGTGCCCCAAGACCATTGATGGCGATCTTAAATGCAAAGAGGTTCCTACAAGTTTTGGATTTGACACAGCTTGCAAGGTGAGTTAGTGCATTCAGGGTTTGTAACCAAAGATATTCATTAATATTATGTGGTTCTATTTGATTAATATTTTTGTAAATGAGAAATATTACACTCCTTCACAAAGTTCCGCCTTTTGTAAACTAATCACTTATTTGCTTGTTCCACTAGAATGCAAGAGACATCTGGAAATTTCTACTTACATAAGCTTTTGAATTTAAAGAACAAAAGAAACGTTTTTACTTATCATTCTGTCATACTTATGCAGATATATTCCGAAATGATTGGAAATGTCATGATTGATGCAAGATCAACGGGAAAATACTACCACTGTAAGTCATGTGCAACAAAAACTCATGAAACGACAATGCTGCAGATTTTTTTCTCTATTTTGCTGATCAGTTCCCTTAATTTTGTCTTATATTATTCTTTCGCAGTTGTTAGGCTTATGGGTCGTGCAGCTTCCCACATTACACTTGAGTGTGCTTTACAAACTCACCCAAACATTACTGTAATCGGAGAAGAGGTATGTTCTACAAGATGATATAATTCAGTTCTCTGCTTCTTGTTTGGGAATATGTCAATACCAATGTCTAATTTCTGATTATCTTAAGATATCTCGTTTCTATCGAATTTCTGACATGTATCATGTCACCAAATTGTTTGATACGAAGGATTAGCCTTGTCAATTTTCAAGACATGATCGTTATTACTAAATATAGTCTATATGAACAGTTTGATGAGAAAATATCTTTTTTTGGCAGGTTTACGCTCAGAAGCAGACATTGAAAAATGTTACCGATTACATTGTAGATGTCATCTGCAAACGCTCAGAGCTTGGTTACAATTATGGTGTCATTCTGATTCCTGAAGGTTTAATTGATTTTATTCCCGAGGTGCGTTTTTTCCCAGAAGAAAGTAAAACTAGCTCTTTCGTCTTTATCAATTCTCGGGATCATCTGTATATACGTGCATATATATTTCCATTATCTAAGAGTTTCAATTACTTGTTATGTCTCAGGTTCAAGAACTGATTGCTGAGCTGAACGAAATTCTCGCTCATGAGGTTGTTGATGAAAATGGACTGTGGAAGAAGAAACTGACCGAACAATCCCTGAAGCTGTTTGAGTTTTTACCTGAAACAATTCAGGAACAGTTGATGCTCGAGAGAGATCCTCACGGAAATGTTCAGGTACTCTATTATGATTATGTCTCTGTATATTCATTTTCCATCGATTATCGCTTGCTTCATTATGATATTACGCCTTACGTTAAAAGGTCGCTAAGATAGAGACGGAGAAAATGCTCATTCAAATGGTTGAAACTGAATTAGAGAAGAGAAGGCAAGAGGGTGCATACAAAGGACAATTCATGGGACAATCCCACTTCTTTGGGTATTTTCCTTACATTTTCGTTCTTTCATTACCAATTCGTCAAGTCACAACTCTCAATGCAAGAGAAAGCAATCGATTATTCGATTTATGTAGTCGATTATGATTTTTTTTTTCACGACGTAGGTATGAAGGAAGGTGCGGTTTGCCTACAAATTTCGATGCCACCTACTGCTACGCCCTTGGTTACGCTGCAGGAGCGCTCCTCCACAGTGGGAAAACTGGATTGATTTCATCGGTTTGTATTCCTGTCTCATATTTATATAAGTCTTTATTGGTCAAACTACACAACGGTTCCACGAGTAATCTAATTGTACGATTACGAATACAGGTCGGTAACTTGGCTGCTCCTGTGGCGGAATGGACTGTCGGTGGCACTGCTCTTACTTCCATGATGGATGTAGAAAGGAGACATGGTATGATTATCCCCTCTCTCCCCCCTTACTCTTTTACCAGGGTGTCCAATCCGGATTTCGGTTCGGATACCTCGAGTTTTAAAAATTGGATCCAAATGTTTTCGGTTTAAGTTTGGGTTCGGGTTGCTCATGTTCACAAGAATTGGACCCGAAATAACCCCAAATACACTTGAATAGTCGAATTCTTCCAATTCGGGTTTCGAGTTCTTCGAATTTTGGATCCAAATGTTTTCAGTTTATGTTTGGGTTCAGGGTTTGGTTGTTCGTGTTCAGAAGAATTGGACCCAAAATAACCCCAAATACATTTGAATAGTTGAATTCTTCCGGTAGTTTGGCTTATTCGGGTTTCGAGTTCTTCAAATTTTAAACCTAATTCGGGTTATCAAAACCCGATTTCGTTTTACCTCACAGGTAAATTCAAGCCTGTGATCAAGAAGGCAATGGTGGAACTTGAAGGTGAGTTTAAAACTGTGTATTCATAATAAACCAAACAGCAAGGAGTAAAAATAATTTACAAAAACGACTCAAAATGTGCTGCAGGTGCACCGTTCAAGAAATTTGCATCGCTACGGGAAGAATGGGCTTTGAAGAACCGTTACATCAGTCCCGGTTCGTTATAAACTTTTAACCGAGAACGTATATTTAGTCATCTTATATCCCGTAACGTTTTTACCGCTGTCTTAACCGTTGAATCTTTGGTCATGGCAGGTCCGATTCAATTCAAGGGTCCAGGCTCAGACGCCATTAACCACACTTTACTTCTCGAACTTGGAGCTCAGTAAAATCTCTCATTCGTGCCTTTTTTACCTCACAACAAGGTCCCTTCTTTGTTACCCCAACTCATTTATCTCATAGAGAGAAAGAGAGAGATTAAAAAATTAAAAATCTTTGCCTTTTGTTATTTTTACCATTTGGTTACTTGTTTATTATGTTTGCTTGCTTTTTAGATCATTTCAAATTGAAATTTTCGTCTGATCATTATTAGTATATAAACTTCAAAAGATAATAAGAATGGCATTTTAGATATGTACTAATCACATATTTCGTTTGACTACTTTCACAATGAGCAATTAATATTCGTTTTGAAGGAAATATGATTATCTTATTTAGTTACATGATAGGAATTATGATGTATAGTAATTATGGTTTTTCTACTTCAAGTATCTCTTTATTATCTCTTTAAAAAATGTAAATAATTTAAAGTAAATTTCTATCATGTAAAATATCTGATTACATTTTTAATTTGTTAAAGCTTTCCTATGGATAATGTGTTGAAAAAAAGAATCATAAATATAAATATATGAATATATTAAGAGTGTAAAAAAGAGACCCGATCCACGGCTAATCCGAAGTCTGTCCGAAAACGATGGGTTCGGGTCAGGTCACATATTTGTAGGTTTGTGTACCGCCAGGCCTTTGAGTCCGAGCTTAATTAAAGTCTGTTATTTTTTCGTTTTGACTCGTCGAGTTGGCCTACAAATTGTTAAAAATCAATTTAACTTTTAATTACTCACTCATTTCTAGTGGTTTGTTAGAATATTAGGTAAAACATTTATTTTGAAGTTACTTTGAAATTTTAATATTTTTACGTATACTTTATTATGTAATTTACAGTTTTATAACTTTCGAAAATCATTAGATTTCAAAATAAAATTTCAAAACCATAATAATATCGGCTATGGACTATCCTAAACCCGTCAAAAGTCTATCGTGTCGGGCCATAAACCTTAAATTTATACCTATGAAATT
Source organism: Gynandropsis gynandra (assembly GCA_036759665.1). Classification (NCBI taxonomy): domain Eukaryota; kingdom Viridiplantae; phylum Streptophyta; class Magnoliopsida; order Brassicales; family Cleomaceae; genus Gynandropsis; species Gynandropsis gynandra. Next base: position 49,400,825 of record CM071865.1, on the reverse strand, counting down.
TTGGATCAAGTTGGGACGAACCGTTTCCATGAATCTAATGTGGATTTGGGTCCATCCGTTTAACATCCTGTACATAATATATAAATATATATATATATATAATGAATCAGAAAAGAAAAAAAATGTAACTAAAACAATGAAAGATTTAAGTTTTATATATATAATGAATCAAAAGATTTTAAAAATAAAAATTTAAATTTATAAATTGTGTATTAAATAAAATGATTATATTGTATATTTATATTTATAAAAAATTAATATAATAAAAAAAATTAAAATATTATCGACTAATGATTTTTTTCGTCGTTTCGTAACGCAAACCAATTATTTAGCTAGTTGATCCACGTACCCAATCATATGGGCCACAAAATATAAAATAAAAAACCCTAAATTAAACGGGCCTAATTTTTAGGCCTTAAATTACTTGACCCGGTTCGATCCGATTTGACCCGATCCGTGAACATGTAAACCCCCGTTTGTTCCCTGAAACCCCGAGCCAAAACCTCCGTGCCGCCCCCATCTCCGTCCCTCCCCGATCGTCTCCATCTCCATTCTACTTTTTCGACGGCGGAAATTTTCCGTCTCCGGTAATTGCATCCTCTTTTTGCGCTCTAGTTTTCTCAATATCCTGCTAGTTTAGAAACAAAGAAGAATGACATGAGTCGTTTTCATCCCCCGGATTCTCCTGTCTCTGGGTCTATCGCGGCGGAGATCGGAGGAATCGGCTTGTTTATTTTCGAATTCATCTCACTTTTCTGTCTTTTATAGGAATATCAGATTTTGTTGTTCCCAATAGATTACCGTTCGTGATACATTGATTAGGTTTGCATTTTCAATTTCTTGATAAGGTACTGAGGATTTGGTTTTTGTTACTGTAGATGCTCAGGTACTGTTCTGGTTAATTCGTTGTGATCATCTCTAGTTTATACGGAAGCATGGCTGCTTCACTCTCTAGAAGGCTTTTGCGTTCGTTTGGATCTTTGACGGCTGCAAGACAGAGCAATGCATCAAGTATTATTCAGTTTCTTTTCTTCTTTCATTGTGCTGTTCTTATGTATTTGATGTTTATTGAAACTATGGCTCCTGGTTTGTTCAAACAGATGTGTCTGCTTATGTCTTTGGAGATGGTTTGTCTTCTGTCTCTAATAATCTGAAGGTAAATTTACATGACTTGGGCTTGATTCTTTTGATTTCAATCAGTATATCTTGAGTGTACTTGTATTAATCAGTGATTATTCCATTGTTTATGGCAAATCTTGAATAATGTTGTGATACTTACGAATGCAGAGCGGATCAGGTTTACTTGCTTACCGGAAACTCTCTACTTCTATTTTGACTCCTGATTCAAGTGATGGTTCATTTCCTTCTGATTTACTGTCAAAAAAGACAGTAATTACGCCAGACCGAACCATAGGTATGAAGTTGAATCGATTAGGCTCGGTAATAATATGTTATTACATGTATGAAGCTGTCAATGGTATTATTCTTATGGTGGTTTTGCTATCTTGCTAAGCTGTTTCAATTGTGTGAAATGAAGAAATGAATTGGTATTATTTCTGTTCATTACCAAGAGTTAGGGCCTGACTGGTGGAAACGCAGCGTTTGCGTTTGCGCTTAGCATCGTTTCTGTCAGTGATTGGCTGCGTTTTGTTTTATTTTGTCTGAATGGTGGAATGGTTGCGTTTGCGGGCGACTGCGACTAGAAGCGAATGGTAGAAAACTGTTGTGATTACGTTTTGAACAAAATTACCAAAATAGTCAATTATTAAGAACAAAATTTATTTAAATATTTAGTGTATACTTTTTAATTATAATTTTCAAATATTTGAAATAAATTAAAAAATATAAAAATATTTAAATATACAATATATATATATTTACTATTAATATAAATTATAATAGAAAGAGACAAGAGATGGAAAGACACGAGGATATTTTGGTAATTTTATTCAAAACCCACCAAAACACAAACGTAACGCGAAGTAATTTCAGATTTTTAAAATCTGCGTTTCGATACGTTTTCGGGCGACTGCGACTCCACTAGTCAGTTTTAATGCAATCGCCACATTTGCGTTTTTGGTTGCGACTCCACCAGTCAGGGCCTTAATTGGTCTTTGTTTATCTTGGTATTTCTTATTTGAAGGCTTGTAATATAGTTTTCGTTGATCCAATTAGAATGTTATGGCCATCGATTCCTTTCGTTGCGAAAATTTAAGTTGGGTTTTCAATTTGCGGTGCACGCAATTGCTTCTTATAGGACTTTATCAGGACTTAGTAATTCCCGTGACAAATTTCGAAAACGAAGACAAGGGTTTCATGGTATTGGCGGGTGACGTCTTTGATGTTCCAATAAGGAAAGATATTATCCACCGTGTCGTCAAATGGCAGCTCGCGAAACGGCAACAGGTATCTCTATATGCATACATATATATATATATATATATCTCAATGTCAATGTGTAGATCAAATGCTTGCACTCATTTAGTTAATGGCCTATTATGGTTGATGCCTCGGGTTTTAACTGCCGATGAATCAATCTGCGAAGTAGTGATATTCATTTGATCATTGGATAGGGAACTCATTCAACAAAAACAATAAGTGAGGTTAGTGGCACTGGTAGAAAGCCGTGGAATCAGAAGGGTACGGGTCGAGCTAGACATGGTACTCTACGTGGCCCTCAGGTAATTCAATTGTTCGTTTGGAATCGTTTTATTAAGGGTTATTGGCCTCTGAGTAGTTCTTAGATAATACTTGATTGATCTTTTTAATCGAAAACAGTTCCGAGGAGGTGCTACAATGCATGGACCCAAGCCGAGAAGTCATGCGATAAAGTTGAATAAGAAGGTGCGACGACTTGGTTTGAAGATAGCGTTGACTGCTCGGGCTGCAGAAGGAAAGGTGATCCGTTCTTTTCCTCACTTTCTCCCGCAATTTCACGTGTATAACACACATAGAACTCTGAGAAGCTTAGGGGTGGCCAATCCGGGTTTGGGTTCCTCGGGTTTTGGTTCGGGTTCCTCGGGTTTTGAAAAAATGGACCCGAATTGAACCCGGATGTTTTCGGTTTGGGTTCGATTTGGGTTCGGGTTTTTCGGGTTCAAAAGCATTGGACCCGAAATAACCTAAATTACATTTGGATATTTGGGTTTTTCGGGTAGTTTGGGTTATTCGTATTCGGGTTTTTTCGGGTATTATACATAATTTGGGTTATTCGGTTTTAGAATTCTTTAGATAATTCGTTTTCAAATATAAAACAAAAATAAAAAATATCAAATATAACATAAAAAATATATATAAGAAAATACACTAGTTTTTAGTGTTTATATAACTTTTAGAAATTTAAATTATATTTTTTATTTTTATTTTTTAAATTGGATTGTTTGGGTTTCTCGGGTTCAACCCGAATTCGAATCAGACCGACCCGAACCTGAACGGGAACCCATATGGGTTCTTAGGTAACCGATATTCCAAACGATTCGGGCTGTTCAGGTCGGTCCGATCCGGGTCGATCCGGGTAACCCCTAAAAGCTCATTATCAAGAGTCTATTTCAATCAATTAGCTTCAAGTGGCTTTGATGAACACAATCTAATGAAGTTGAAAATAGAATTTCATCGAACGATTCAATTTCCGTAACTTTCACATGTTAATACTTCATTTTGTTGCTTACCCTTTTGTTGTTTTCCATCCATTTACGCGTGAAATTGTTTTGCGATAACGTTGCAGCTTATAATTTTCGACGATTTGGCCGTGCCAACGCATAAAACGAAATACATTGCGAAGTATTACAATCAAATGGAAAACACGAAAAAAATACTCCTTGTAGATGGCGAATCCATCGAAGAAAAGCTTAAGCTGGCGACCCAAAATCTACACTACGTCGACATAATTCCGTCCATTGTAAGTTATACTCGGAACTTTACACATCTTTATGATCATATTTGCGGGTTTTGGTTCTTGAATCTCTATCCGATTATGCTACAGGGCCTTAACGTTTATAGCATTCTGCTTCACGATACGCTTGTTATGTCTCGTGATGCTGTGAACAAAATCGTTAACCGTATGCACACTCCAATTAACCGTTGAGCCAAACCGAGAGAACAACGATCCAATGTATCGGTTTTTTCTTAACCGAAGCAGGAAAAACCTGGTTTCCATACCCTAATAAAGACAATATTCCAAAGAATTTATCACATATCGGTATCGGTTTTAGTCTCGGTTTATCAATGTATCGGTTTTAGTATCGGTATTCTCCTTTCGGTTATACCGGTTAGTAACATTAGCTTGGGATTTTGCCCGGTTTACCAGTTGGAATTCAGACTTTTGCTCAAGAAGAGATTTCTTTGTGTATTCTCATTTGATGAATGGCATGAGGAGTTTTTATGGTTTCGGTTAATTTCAGAATTAATTTTTTATAATTTAATGTTTTTGTTTGGTTGGAACTTGGAAAAATTATAATTAATTTTGATGAATATATCTCAAGAGAAATTAATATTATTACCTCAATTATATCAATTATTGAGGTCTATTTTTGGTAATTGTTAAACCATTGGGTATATATCTTTTCAATGTCTGTGTCCATTTTATTTTTCAAATTATTCTCTTCATCTACTTATTTCTTTTTTGATAAAACATATAACTTTTATTTTCCCCTTTATACAATGTTTAATAAAATAATGATTAATTTTAATCAAATTTAGAAGTTTTGAATACCCAGAAAACAAAGTTAAATTTACAGTTTTTTTCCATCAAATTTTTTGGTTAACAAGGAAATGAAATTAGGTCACATGTACTAGGAGGCAGACACGACAAGGTGGCACGTGTTAGATTATGATTTGTCCAAATTAAACAACTCCTTCAAAGATCAAATCTAAACATGCTTAACGTTTCATAATCCCACAAAAGGAAGGGATTATCGAATTAATTAAACTTAATTAAGAAAATACAATTAAATTAAAATTAATCAATCTTTCTCTCCCATTCCACAACTGTAACAACATCACTCTGTTTAATACATGACAGATGCTCTAAACTTCTGTTTCAGACCACGAAGTCTTTGAGCGTTTTTTTTTTCTGTGTTGTTTTTTTTTTCGTATCGTCGTAGAATCGATGCTTCCAGTGTTCGTATCAAAAGATATGGTATTTATCCATTTTTTACGAACAATTACAGGCTTGAACTGAAATTCCAAAACCCTAATTAAGGCCTTCGATGGCGAAAACAAGACCAGGGGTTAGTAGTACTAGTAGCTCCAAGAGTAAACCAGGAAAGAAAGAGCTCGATTCTTACACCATTAGAGGCACTAACAAAGTCGTACGAGGTAAGTGTATTTGATTGATTTTGAGATGTTTGGCCACTGAAATGTTCTGGGTTTTCAGTTTTTGGTTTGGATTAGGGTTTATCAGGGTTTAGTTTGGATTAGGGTTTATCAGTGTCATTATATTTACTTAGTCAAATAGTAGAAGAACTTTCAGATTCTATGAGGTTTATCTATGGAAAGGGAAAATTTTTCGTGAATTTTCTTGTCTTCTTCATAGATTTTGAGATGTTTGGCGACTGAAATATTCTGGGTTTTCAGTTTCGATTAGGGTTTATCAGTGTCATTATATTTATTAGTAAGGAGGATCGGAAATTTAGTGAAATAGTAGAAGAACTTTCAGATTCTATGGGGTTTATGTTTGAAAAGGGGAAAATTTTCATGAATTTTCTTGTCTTCTGAATGATATCAATCGAAGCTGATGGATTTTCTCAAAATGAAAATGATTTTCTTTGGAATTTTCTCAGCTGGGGATTGCGTTTTGATGCGTCCATCAGATGCGGGTAAGCCTCCATACGTTGCCCGTGTGGAGAAAATTGAGGCTGATGCTCGGAACAATGTGAAGGTTCATGTAAGATGGTATTATCGACCAGAAGAATCTCTTGGAGGTCGAAGACAATTCCATGGAGCCAAAGAATTGTTCTTATCAGATCATTATGATGTCCAAAGTGCTCATACAATCGAAGGGAAATGCATTGTTCATACATTCAAGAACTATACAAAGCTTGAGAATGTTGGGGCTGAGGATTATTATTGTAGGTTTGAATATAAGGCTGCAACCGGAGCTTTTACGCCAGATCGAGTTGCTGTGTGAGTAATTAACGAATGGCTGATTCGATTTTCGTGGTGTTTTCAATTAGATTGATGGGTTTGTGTTTATGAAGGTACTGTAAATGCGAGATGCCGTACAATCCAGATGACCTAATGGTGCAATGTGAGGGCTGCAAGGACTGGTAATAATTCAGCTTTGATCTTCTCTTTGATGATGAATTAGTTATCAAGAAATAAACTTTATCTTTGATGAAGGTTTCGAGTGTAATATCATTAATGAAAAGTCATTTAACAAAGGGATCTTAAAGATATAGAAGCTAAAGCCAAATCAAATCACGCGGTTTCAATATTTCTTTTAACGGGTTACTCTTATAACATACTAGAATCGCTATTGGTTATGCTACTGTGAGGATCTCACATCGGCTATGTATGAGAATAGTTGGTGCCTTATAAGACCATGGTCCTTCTTCTTCCAATAAGCTGGCTTTCTGATGGTTTGGGCCCATGGGCTTTGGGGATTGGTTTGGGCCTAGTATGAGATAGGTTCTTATCAATTGGTATCAGAGCAGTTCGATTCGGTGTGTATGTGGCTCACCGTGTCTAGAGGAGCGACCTGGGGCCAGAGTGGATCCCACATCGGCTATGTATGGGAATAGTTGGTGCCTTATAAGGCCATGGTCAAATAAGTTGGCTTTTGATGCCTAACACCGGTAGTTCTAATCTTGATATTAATAAGATATGCTTCTTGATACGGATTATTTGTTATACGTATACCGTCCATTGTAGGTATCATCCGGCTTGTGTTGGTATGACCATAGAGGAAGCAAAAAAGTTGGATCATTTCATGTGTTCTGAGTGTGATGCTGCTGCCGCGGATGAAGATGGGAATAAATTACAAAACGGAATTGCTCCGTCTCCAACAGATGATGTTAAAGTAAGATACATAACCATATTGCTATATTTTTCTTGGTTGGCTCATCTCTGAAATGGTAACACCGATCTCTTTTTTTAGCAAGGCCTTAGATTCCTGCACATTTAATGCAATGGGTATGAGTCATTACGTATCTGGAAAGAAAAAAAATCGAGATTTCTTGGTGACTAATATGTTGGGTGCTTAACATTGTATCGAATACGTTCTTCGGATTCGAGTTTCAAATAAATGCATTAGACTTGTATTGTTGATCCGTTGGTCGTCTTTCTTCGCTTGTTCTAAGTACTTTGCTTTTACATTTCAGGTGGAGCCAAAACGACGGAAAAGATAAAGCAACGAGATTATGAGAAGGAAGAACAAAAAAGCAAAAACTCGGGTAATACGATTCAAATCCTTCTTCATCTCTTTAACTGTAGAATTTTGATTATGTGTGTCGTAAAAAGAAAAAGAAAATCCCGAACGACTGAGAAAGAAAAGAAAGGGAAGGGTTTGGGTGTTGTATAGAGGTGTCCTTGAGTTTAAGAACAAATTTAACAACAAATCTATGTCGCTTTGAACGATTTCCGCAAAATCTTGCGAAAGACTTTTATTTTGTCGATTCAGCTTCTAGTGGAACGATGGTATTTCGTCGATTATTCTTATTCTTCGTATTTATTATCGTGGTGTTTGGTTTATGGTAATTTTTATTAATGGATATAATCCATGTGATCGATACGAGAATATTCTTTGAGATCTTACTTAGTATTCTGATCATATATTACAAGATATTCTAGATATTATCTGGAAAGGAGGATTTGGTGACTGATAATCTGGAAATGGATATGTTGGGGAAATCCCTGATTTTCCGTAACAATATTAGTGTTTAGTTCATTTGTATTGTTGCAATGAATAGAGTTGATTCTTGTTAACACATATTTAGAGCTCAAAAGGATATTAGTAGTCATTGAGCTATGGAAATTGGGATGAATGACTTATCTTGTTGATTAGAGCCTTCCCTCTCCATTGATTCCAATCCAAAAAGGCGGTTATCTCGAGCATAGCGGCTCTATGATCTTTATTTCTACCCGATGAAACGAAACTTGACATGATCATGGTTGTATTCGGCAACAATGTCTTGGACTCGTTTTGCTTGGAATAATCACACAACCATAGATGTTGTGGGCGGTCTTCAAACGATAACTCACATAATGTTTTCCATTGGCGAGACGCCTCACACTTACCGGACTGGCGGATGAAGTACTAGAGATGACGTTTTCCGTTGGATTGCAATAGGAAATCCAAGCCGACGCCAAGTTGTTGAAACGGAAGTCTATGGAAGAACTCATGGAGTATGCTAAGATTTGCAAGATGGGTTCGGTGACAAATGAAGAAAATTTTTGTCTTAGGGTTAGCAGGCAATAAGGTTGGATATTTTAGTTCGGTTATACAAAATCGAATCAAACGATTAATCGTGGATAACCATTGGTTATTTAAAAACATAAAAATATAAATAAATATAAAAAATATAGATAAATAATATTTATCAAAAAAATATTTATCTAATATACGTTGATAAATAAAGATTAAGCTACAAATTTAATAATATATTATATTTTATTTTGTAAAACATGTTAATTATTGAAAATCTTTCGAATATTATTGTTTATTTATAAATTTATTTAATAAAATAATCGATACAATCAAAATAACCAAATTATACTGAATAAATTAGAGTTTGAGTTTTATTTTAATTATAATATTTTATTGATATAATCGAACTGAATCGTTGTACGAAATCGTACCGACCCAATTTAAGTTCATTTATTATTTGGTTACTAATTTTAAAACCCAAACAACTTATATCTATGTATCCGAATTCGAAACCCGAAATGACACCCTTTTTTGTTATTATCCACGTATTTGTAGACTATAACTCATAATTAATTGCTCACATTAAAAATATGGTTGTAATGGTTTTAAAAAGTAAAAAGTGGAAAAATCAAATACCATTGTTACACATACACTGTTTACATCTTGGGTAACGGTAAATACTTCGTCCCTTTGGTCTGGCAAAGACATGTTTAGTTTGTCTTATAGCTTTCCTTACTCTTTGTTCAAATATTTTCCAACTTATTGTATTGTTCTTCAAAAATATGTCTGAAAGTCTTCTTTTGTTCGGTCTGATCGTCGCCATTTTTCCTCCTCCGTAATATATTCGATATCCCGACACCAATGACGACATTTGGCTCCCCGAATCTGTCATCGCAAAGGCATCCGCTGCCGCACAGCTTATGAAATCCAACGCCGCTAACTACATACATTCAAATTTATCCCGTGGTAATTGATAAATCTTGCGTAGATTCTCTCGAGAAATCGTGTTAAATCGGTTTAATTTTACCTGAGATGTATAATTGATGAAGGGTTCGAGCTCGGTTGAAGAGAGTATATTCTCTTTGGTGACTAAATTCGGGTATAAGTTTGTTAAAGCGGGTAATCGTTTCGCCCCTCCGTATATATTTGCACCCGCGATGAAAACACGAGTCTTTCGATTGAATCCAAGAGCGGCAAGCACAAGTACGGCTTCTTCTGGCGATAACGGACAAAGCCCTTCTGATCTCAACTCTTCAGGCGACGGTAATCTGAAAAACGAAAAGGATAATCATTCGTACAAATCCGTCATACGAAGAAGTAATATCAACGAGTAAAAGATAAGAAGTAAATATCAACGAGTAAAAGATACGAAGTAAATATCAACGAGTAAAAGATACGAAGCGTCATACGAAGAAGTAATATCAACGAGTAAAAGATACGAAGCGTCATACGAAGAAGTAAAAGATACGAGGAAAGATACAAACTTATTCGTCTTCGAAATAGCTGCAAGCGAAGCAAAGTGTTTTTCGCGGTAAGCTTCTAATTCTTTCCGTTCATTTTCACCTCCGCCGTAATAACAAAGAGAATGAGCTACCATGTCGATTTCAAATCTCAAATGAAGAGCAAGGTATTTAGAAGGCTTTCGGACAGGACCAGACTTCTTGTCCAAAATCGAGGAAGCGTATTTCGGACCAACGAGATAAGGATCCAACGGTGTAAGGTGAGATCCGTTACCACGTAATCTCCTTACGATCAACGCACCCGTTTCTTGTATCTTTGGCACGAAATTTAGGGCGTGAAAGTTACATCTGCACCGAAGCCTCTAGATGAAAGTCCCGTTGTTAGGAGAAGAAATCAAAGGTGCCCATAAGAGATCATATTAGAAAGAATCTACCTGCAACTCAAAGGGTATCGGGTCGAAGGCCAAACGATTGCCGAATCCAACAAAATGAACGACTTTGTTCTTTAATAGACGAGGAAGAATGTGTTTCCGATAAAAACTAAGCGTGGCCTCTTTCATTATATCCGCATCTGTTACCTTAAAAGGGTATAAACGGAACGTAAGAAAAACATTGGCATAAGTAGACTCGGAAGAAATCAACTGAATAAAGGAACTAACAACGCTGCCGATTGCTTCAAGATCCAATGATTGAAGCTTCTTCGGTAGTTCCTTCATTATTCGGATATCGGGAGAAAGGTACTTAATAAAATGTTCTTCCTGATATATATCTCCAAATTGACTGAATTTCAATCAGTAACATTGTTACTTTTCAATCTTTAATACCGTAAAATTTACTTTTCGTAGGGACGGTAGAAGAGAATCTTGAAACATTTACCTCGTGTCCGTCCAGACGTCACTGAACATGAACTTTGGAATAATAAGGGTCGCATTAAGTAATCGAGCGATAACAACGATGTTACATACCTGTTGCCCGTGAAACACGACATTTAAGCAATAAGGCAATCGAGAAACGGATAATTCGAAGAATAAAGGACGATTCAACCATCGATTTTTACTTACAGCTACTCTTTGTTGAGTAATCCCACCATTTGCAGTTACCATAATATATCCATTTTTCCCATCTAAAAATACCAAACCATATGAAACAGCTCTAGCATTAACGGAAATTAACGATGAGAAAGAGCGAGAGATAAAAGAAAGTTACCGTTAGGTGCCCATGAACGTTGATCAGCACATGGCTTCCACGCAGCAGCTTGTTCCTTCGGCTCCCGCCATAAGTCTTTTGGTTCAGGTTTATTCTGTCCCTATCAAATACATTACCCGAAACAAGACATGATATTACGACTCACAGTAGAATGATTCAAGACAAGATGAACTAACGGAATTGAAATACCTCTAATAAAGCACGCGCAGCCAAAGCCAACATTCTTCCATAGGTAGTATTGTATGTCTTCTTCGGTTTTACAGTCCTATTTTGTACGCCATGCTGTAATTCCAACAAAGTTAAGATTAGGGGTGTAAAATGAGCTGCCGACTCGCGAGTTAGCTCTAGCTTGGATCATATTTAAGCGAGCCGAGCTGGGTATTTTCTAGCTCGTTTAAAAAACGAGCTGGCGAGCTGAGCCGAAAACGAGTCCGAGCTTAGACGAGCTAGCTCGCGAGCTGACGAGCTGACTCGCGAGCTGAAAAAAATCATGTACAAATCACACATTTTCTATTTTTTTTGTAATTATTTTCCTTTTTCTAATCATTGATATATTTTAATAACAAAATGAAGAAAAGTTACTAGCGGTCGAATTTAGTACAATGATAGTTGATAACTTTTTATTCGAGAGGGTTGTTTTTTATTTAGTATAATGATATTTTATAACTTTATGTTTGAATTAAGGTTTTCATATTTTTGATATTTTATTTGGTTCGTTTGATGATGTTTATCATATATGATATTACACCTTTAAAATAATTAAATAGTCTAGCTCGCGAGCCAGCTCGTTTTTTGGCGAGCTAAAGGCGAACTGATCTGAGCTTTGATTTGTCAGCTCGTTTTTTGGCGAGCTAGAGGCAAGCTAATCTGAGCTTTTATTTTTCAGCTCGTTTAAAAAACGAGCCGAGCTGAACCAACTCGTTTTTTGGCGAGCTGAGTCGAACCAGCTCGTTTTACACCCCTAGTTTAGATTCATAAACATGCTGAAAGAAGTATCTATGCTAGTTTAAAAGGAGAGGGGTATTCGGGTCCTGCATTTGTTTACACCCACCATGTCTTAACTAATTTTGAAGCTCGGAGTAACTAGACTTGGATATGTGTTAAACCCGTTTCACTTTGTTCTCGGGCAATTCCTAGAAATCTAAAAAGTCGGTAACTTTACCAACTAGATTTGGATTTAAGGCTATCAAGTCTGAGTTCACTTCAATCTCTAATATTATGTTGTGTTGTCTTACATGAATTATGTACTCTTATTATATATGGTATTTTACATTAATTAGGTCCAAATCTATATTTGACAAGATATCAGAGTCTGGTTCGTACTGATTTGAATATACCGATCTTCTTTTGATTGTGACGTATATGCTCCAGATTTGAGTCTAGTCACGAGGATTATTATGTTGTCTTGTCCCACATTGGTTAAGACATGAAACATAGAGTCCTACGATATGATATTAGACAACCAACTCTTAGTTAGATCTAAACCCATATTTATAGTTAGATCTAAATCCATATTTGACAAGATATCAGAGTCTGGTTCATCCTCATTTGAATATACCGATCTTCCTTCGATAGTGATGTCTATGCTCCAGCTCCGAGTATAGTCACGAGGGATTGTTATGTTATCTTGTCCCACATTGGTTAGGACATAAAACATAGAATCCTACGATATGATATTAGACAACCCTAAACTCTTAGTTAGGTCTAAACTCATATTCTTAGTTAGGTCTAAATCCATATTTGACAAGATATTGGTTCATCCTAATTTGAATATATCGATCTTCCTTCGATAGTGATGTCTATGCTCCAGCTTCGAGTATAGTCACGAGGGATTGTTATGTTATCTTGTCCCACATTGGTTAGGACATGAAACATAAAATCTTATGATATGATCTTAGACAACCCTAAACTCTTAATTAGGTCTAAACCCTAAACCTATATTAGACCTAAACCTATATTTGACAAGATATTAGAGTCTGGTTCGAACTTTTGGTTTGTCCTGATTTGAATATATCGATCTTACTCCGATTGTGATGTAGGATCGAGTCTAGTCATGAGGAACTATTATATTGTGTTGTCCCGCCTCAGGACACGAATCATGGACAACCTTAAACAAAAAGTATTAGTTAGTTAGGTCCAAACCCATATTTGACCTTCCATCAAATATATGAAAGAAACTCCATATTTCAGAAATTCCATAGCTCTCCAAATATGCTCTAAAATCTATCACAGGCAGAGAAGTAATACATTCTATTGCAGACAACAATGTTGACAAAACCTAACCTTTGATCCTCAAACGGAAACAAATCTTCAAGTTGTAATTAACCCACAAAAGAACCATTCAAATCCAATCGAACCATTCAAATCCAGTTGAGCCTCAACTGAACCATAGATCTACGGTGAGTGTAGCTAAACAGATAATTATTCTAAAATCTGAGGATAATCATTACCTTCTGAATCGACGCCGGCACTCCAACCGAAGCCCGGCTTGTGTTTGCTTTAGGGTTCTTCAAAAATCCTCTCCGAAGCCACACACGACCTTCATGAAGCCTTGAGAGCATAAACCAATTCACAAAGAAGAAGAATCCGACCAAAACGACAACACTGATTAAGGTTTTAACCATGCTCGTCCGGTACCAAGCTCGGACAATCTTCCTCTTCCCTCGTTTAACCAATTTCTTCGAATTGGGATCCCCGAAAAATCCAAACCAAATCGACCCGACATCCCACCCACTTTCTCGGAGCTTTTCACCGGAAAAGACCGAGAACCGAGACGGCCCGAGACGCGGCGACTGAACCTGAAAACCACTGTGGATCCGGTCCGGAACCCGAGTGTCACGGATCTCAAGATTCTCTTCGTCGAGTCTTTCCTCGGCCATGAACAAAGTCTTAACTTTCCGATGGATCTCTGCTTTCTTCAATTGAGTGAGATCGAATCGAAGTGCTAAGAATTGTTTAATTACAGTGAAGAAAGAGTGACGAATTTCAGTGTCTTTTAATTTGTCGTAATGTCTTTTATTATGTCTAATCCTAGAAATCAACGATACTTTTAAATCGTAGACCCCAATACTTTTAAATAATTTATTATTAACCCCATATTAAATTTAATTACAAATAAACCCATTAATATTAAGCCTTTTTACGAATAAAACCTGGACTTGTATATATTGCCAATATTATTTTTGTTGTTAATTATCTATTATTGATATTTATGCATATTTATTTAGACATTACATAACATTAAACTTATTTCAAAATTCTAAATATTAAAATAAACGGATTTGATTTTAACATAAATTAAATCTTTTACGGTAAAGAGAGATTGTTTTTTCTTTTCTAGGAAAACCATGTGATTAAAGTGAATTTTTTTTCATTTTTATTAATTTTTTTCTAAAATTTTATTACTTTTAATTTGTAATATTTTAAAATATTGAATATTTAAACGTTTGTTTAAATTCATTAAATTTATTCAAGACATTAAAATTTATCTTTACTAATTAGTGTTTAAAGTAATTCTATATGTGTGTGTGTTTTTTTATTATAAATTATAACTGTAGCCTTAATCTATGATCAAGATGATAAAAATCTCTTTCAAAACAATGTGGTTTTTTACCATTATCTTCCGTTTATCACTGTAGTTTGTTTATGTCTCTTCATAACGATGGATTTCTTCGATCTTTATATCGACGATGACGACAAAGGCGAAAGCGTGTTTTGGTGTATCGTCAAAGCTTTTCAGGAGGAGTCTCTGGATCTCGACTATGGTTTAGTCAATTTGGTTTTCGGTTTGGGTTTCGGTTCGGTTACGAAGGGTACGATTTTTCAGATTTCTATAAATAACAACCATATTATAACCAAATTTAAATTGATTCAGTTCAGGTCGGTTTTATAACGGTTCGGTTCGATTATATGTAAAAAAATGATAACCAAAATAACTCGAACTCTAATTAGTTCGGTTTGGTTCAGTTATTATTTTGGATATTAATTCGGTTATTATTTAGATATTAGTTCAAATTCTTCAAAATATAAGATGAATCAATTTTTGTATAAAAAAAGTTAGATATGACCAAATAAAGAACATAATTAAATATCAAAACGATAATATCTTGAAAAACATTAACTTATTCAAGTCTAAAAATGTATCATTCACTTTAACTCTAAAGTTTCTCCACAATTATATGGAAAAATATCAACGAAGATGACACAAACCTGAAAAAAATATCATATAGAAATAGTTACCAAGTTCATTGTCATTGCTTGCTTCATACAACACCTCGTTCACGTTGCTCTGTTGATGATCTTCCACGAAATTCTATAAATAAACCAATGATATTAAATTTAATGAGCAATTTTATATTAATATAAAAGTATAGGAGAATACCTTCGGCCAATGCAAACATAAAATCATTTTCTACTAAAACTTCTTTAAGATCTTGTTTAGCATCACAAAAAAATGGAAATAGTAGCCAATTTTGTGTAAGAATCAATGCTTCAACCATATATGGAGTTAAACAACTTCGATACTAATCTAAAATACGACCTCCTATACTAAACGCAGATTCAAATGCAACTGTAGAAACCAGAAATGTCAATATATCTCTCGCTATTTGTGCTAAGATTGAGAATTTACCACGGTTAAACTTCCACCATACGAATATATCAAACTCCGCACTCAAGTTATTAGATCTTACTACTTCGACCTTTTCCACCAAAAATGTTATATACATATATATTAATAAAATAACAATATATATATATATATAATATAGCTAAGCTCATAACTCAACATTAGAACATACTATGCTCAATGTAAGAGTAACCTATACAACAACACTTTTTCACACAACAAGGAACTCCTTCCTCTCCATGTGAGCAATCCAAGATAAGTGAGCAAATGCAGGTGCACAAAACTCTAAATAGACTCAAAGACAAATGATCAATCCAACAATAATCAAAGATAAAAAGATTCCTCTGCAAAACAACCCTTCATACATTATAATTATGCAACGACCACTACTAACAATTTTATTTAATTTGAGGAATAGATTTCAAGTTCTAGGAGAATAATAAAGATCATTTTGGATAGGTATGTAATCATCTTTGTTTCAAAAATTAAAATATGTGAGATTGGAAATGAGATCTACAACCTTTTTTTTTTGTTTTATTTTGAGTAATAAAAAATTGTTGAAATATTAAAGGTTATACAAGTCAAAAGAAATAGAATCACTTACAATAGATATATTTCTAAGAATATGATAAAGATGAAATTCATATCATGATCGGTTGTATGACATCAATCTTTTAATTTTCAATTACAATGTTAGTTATTAAATATTTTACTCATTCTATATTTCAGATGAGATATTAATGGTTCAAGATATCAAATGTTATACAAAACAGTTGAAAAATATCATCCGAAAGATATTGACAAATATAAACAAATAATAAAAACAATGATTGATCTTCATTCATAGAAAAAACATTTTGGTGCCAAACATGGAGGTGTGCAAGTTAATGGATAATAATATGTGCATTTATTTAATAAAAAATACAACTGAGAAAAAGTCTTAAACTCCAAAATGAAAAATTCATCCTCATACCACGAATCACAAATCATGAGAAGGAAAAAAAATTATCGTCTTTACAATATTACATTAATTTATAATTTATATTAACAAATTCGTAATAACTAATGAAGTTTTATAAATTGTAGATGCTATTAGATTATTAAGAAAATACAAGGATTAAATTTACATATGTAACCATTAACTTTAAAAATTGATATACATTTATTGTTGAATGAATAAATGTTATAATTGGACAAATAACGAATATATGCAAATATGCGACTATTTGTATTCGTATTCGATGAATATTGGATTTATTATTTATATTTGTATTTGTAAATTCAGATATTTATAAATACGCATATTCGTTGAATATTTATAAATACCAATATCCATCGGATATTCGTATTTGAATCTAATTTTTTAAATTATAAATATATAAAAAATTCAATAAAAAACCAATAATTATCAAATATAGTGTAAAACTAAAGTTCAAATCACATAAAAGTACATAATATAAATAAAGTGAAACATTAAATCTTCACATCCTTCTCCACATCAGTCATTTAAATTTAGTTTCGTTGATGCATATACTAGTATTGCCAATTCATCTAAAACAATGAAACAAATTGTAAGATTATCAAATACATTAAAATAAAACTCACGTAAAAGTTATATATTTAATGAGTTTTGTTTTTTTGATATTTTTTAATATCTCCATAACATTATCCAACCCATCTGGATTACAAATTCAATCTTGAATACAAATTAAAACTTCAACCATATTAGTTATTTTAATGTATTTGATATTTTAGTACTGCAATCATAAATATATTGTATATATGTTTATATAATGAGCGTTAAAATAAGATCAATAATGTTTTTTATTTACAATTTGATTCCTAAATTTAATTTTGTTATATATGTATCTGTATTTAAATAAATTGTATATTTAGTAGTTACAGATACGAATCATTCGAATAATTGAATATATTATTTGTATTTGTGTTTGTCGAATATCCGATTTTTAATATTTGCATTTCTATTTGTGCCAACGGATATTCGAATTTTCGGTTCAAATACAGATTAGATACAAATAATTCGAATATTTTATCCACCGTAATAAATGTTCAATAAGTTTAATTTTAATTTAGCTATTCAATGATAAAAACTAAAATTATATATATATATATATATCATTTCAACATATTAACATATATATGAAAAAATAAATGATATAATAAAACTATCAATTTCAGATGAACTAAAGCTAAACAATAATCACACGTGAAGAAGATGAGAAATTATTATAAATCTCAAATTGATTGTAAATGATTATAAAATTATATAAGTTATTACACATAGACATCTAATAATATATCATATAACAATAATGTTATTGTTTTGCGTAATTATGATTTATGTTTTTTGACTATATACCTTATTCTATATAAATATTAACTCAAACGATAAATTTAAGATGATCATGAAATTTCATATGAAATAAGTATTTTTAACAAAACACTTAATGAGTGGTTAGTGAAAATATTTTGTATTACAATACCTTTACAAACTAATTTTTTAATAAAGAAAAATATAGAAGAAACATATTATCATCATTAATAAAATATAATAAAGCTTATTTGGTAATTTCAAAATTTATTTATAATAGTTTCGTTCCATGATTCATTTTATTAAAATCTAAAAAATATCAAACAATATTAGAAATACTTTAATAAAAAATAATATTGTTTTTATTTTTTACCATACAAAATAGAAAAAACCAAATGATTAAAAGGACTATAATTTCAAAATATTAATATGACTATTATAGATCAACACGGTATATAATTTTACTCTACATGATATACACATTAATTCAATTTAAATATGAAGTTATACATTAAATTTATACCAATTCTATTTAATTTTAATTTATTCAAATGAAATAGAACTAGAAACAATCCTGGTTTTGGTTGAATCTTCTTGTTTTTTTAAAATACTTGTTAATTCATACGTAATAATTACCTTAAAATCTTTGGCTTATTCCTATATTTTTTATATATCCTAAACTATAATGATAAAACGTCTTCATTCTTATTATAAACAAATAAAACATTTTGGTAAATACGTAATTGATAATTTTCATCAACACAAAATTAATCGAATGCAAAATTATTTTACGTATTGTTTCCTTATCTACTAACATTGATTTTCCATTTTTTACACATACCGTCACACCAACTATATATATATATATATTACTGTTTATGTCAATATCTAATTAGCAAATATATATGACGTGCCAATTTGAGAAATTTAATAAAATTATATATATATATATATTTTTAAATAAACATTTTATATTGAAAAAAGACAAAAAGACAAAAAATCTAATTGGAAAAAATATTTAAAAAAAATGAGAATAGAGACAAAGAAAACTATGACAAATAAATTTTATTATTTTCAAAGATATTGTTTTAACAAAATAAATTTATTTACGAGATTTTCATTAAATATCCAACATTTTAATTGGTTCCCTTTAATCGCTAAGTAATTTTAAAGATTTGCCAATATTATTGATATTATATATATATTGATATTGTCGGAACAGTTTACAATACATTATTTTTATAAACCTCAATTAATATAACTATTATTCTAAAAATAAAAATTTAAAATATATTTATGTAATCTATTTATAAATTAAATTAATAATTTTTAAAAATTTAATGTATTTATTTCATAATATATATATATGTACATGGGAAAAAGGAATAAATTATATTATATCGGTTTTTCCTTTTGACTAAAAGTGTGGGAAACGTTTTTAGTATTGTTGGTCAACCATTTTCCTTTAATTCATTAAATTAAATTTATGGATAAAAATATAAAAACATTTATAAAGATTTAATGGGTGAATGAGAGATATATATAGAAAATATAATAGAAAAATGGATATACATTATCTTTTCTATTTGAGAAATAACAACTATGTTAACTTCAATTTTATTATAAAAAAATATAATAGAGAGTAAATATTATATTTCAATAAAAATCAGAAACATGACTCTGAACTGCATCTAATTGTTTTATTTTATATGATATATTTTTATAAGAAAAACATGGCAAATTATATTAATTTAAAATTTATTTGCGTTGATATATTTTTATAAGAAAAACATGGCAAATTATATTAATTTAAAATTTTTATTTGCGTTGAGTTTTAGAAATTCTATATAATCAGATTCTCACGTGCTGGCAGAAAATCGCGACATTAAAATAAATTAAATATTTAAAATAAGTATACAGAAAACTCAACACGCGCTTTTAAATCGCGTGTGCCTCACAACCTGGCGCGGTCTAGGAGGAAACAAGTTATAAGGTGCAGAGCACTGATTCCTCGGCGCCCACAGAATTCCATTTTCCTTTTCTGCAAATTTTGATTGGCAAAAAAAACGGAATCCTTCCATTCTTCGATTCTTGACTTAATTGATAATTCTAGGGTTCGTTATTGTCAAAATTCAGCTGAATTATAGGGTTTGATTTTCTGTCGGAAAATATTTGGTTGGGTTATTCGAGCTCTAATTTCTTCGAAGGTGCGCTTTTCGACTTGTTCTGGATGTTAATTTCCATCTCCGATTTTGTTTATGTTGCTTGATGAATTTGTATTGATATCGTGTTCAAATTTTGGGTATGCTTTTGTGTATTGTTTATTTTTGGAGTTTGATGTTACAATGGCGTCTGGTATTGGCTGTGTTGAGTGGAGTCTTGATCCCTTGGGAATTTGGTTTATGTGATTTTGGTTATAATGATTTCTTTAGCAATTGATCCGAAATTCGATGATAAATCCTTCGATTTCGTTATTTTCCCCGTTGAAAAAGTTCTCCTGAAAGTATTTTGAGGAGAATTTCGATCTTCTTTGTGGTTGATGAAAGAACTAAACAAGTCCGATTGAGTAGAACGATGCCTTGACAATCTAAATTGTTGTGTTCGACTAAAATTTTGCAGCGGGAATGCAATCTGCAGTAGCCAGAAGAGTAAGTTTCGATCAGATGAAGGGTTCACAGAAAACCTTCTTGAATTCTTGGTCGGTGAGGAAGAAAAGATTTCCTAGATCTGTTCAATCGAAAAGCAATAGCAATGAACCAGAAGGGCAAGAAGAGGACAAGGTAGTGTTGTCCCCAGTAAGACCAAAACATTGTAATAAGAGGCGGAAGCGGTCTGAAGATAACAAAGGAGCAACTGGTAAAAGGGCACCTAAACGACAGCGGAATAGTGTTAGAAGGAAATACATATGCATAGATGATAGTGATGATGAATGGGAAAAAGAACAGGAAGTGATCATGAATTTACAGACAACATCTCACAGCAGGAGCAAGAATTCAGATATCATGAATGCTGACGAAACTTCAAAGGTTTCAAAAGAAAGGACAGAGGATTATATGACTAATGGTGTCTGCCTAAATGCTCAAATGAAAAACAAGGTTTCTGATAATTACATAAGCATGACCAAGAGTTTAAAGGTGATGTATTTCACTTAAGTTCCTTATATCTTGTGAGTGAAGAAATCGATTGTGGTAATGTACTGAAATTCCATAAAATTATGATATTTGAACAGGCACTGATGGGGGAGCGTGCAATTTGTCATCAATGCTTGAAAGGGGAAAGAAAAGCTCTTATCATTTGCACTTTTTGTGAGGAGACGATATATTGTCTCAAATGTATAAGGAAATGGTTAGTTTTTTTTTTACATAGTATTTATATGTTATTTTTGTCTTCTAATTAACAGGTTTTCATATCTTTACTCTATATGTTGTTCACACAGGTATCCTCATATGTCCCATGAAGATGTCATTGAAAAATGCCCTTCTTGCCGTAGAAATTGTAACTGTGGCACATGCTTGCACTCGAGTGGATTAATCGTGGTATGGATTTTGATATTATTCCACATATCTCTGCACCCAGAAATAGGATTTTGATATTATTCCACATTTAACATATTATTTCACATATGGAAGTAAAAGGACTATGCTTTCAGCCATTATGTGGTCTTATTTAGCTATCCTACCAATCTTAACAGACATCAAAGAGAGAACTCACAACTTGTGAAAGGCTTCATCATCTCCGATACTTGATTGAGCTAATGCTTCCATTTCTGAAAACCTTATGCAAAACACAGAAGCAAGTGATTGAGATTGAGGCAAAAATTCAAGGTGTCGAGCATCATTTGAAAACATATGATTTTTTCTCTTGCTTAAAGATGGTTTTTCATTGCCAGTTTACCTTTCTTTGTAGGAGTGTTGCCTTCTGAAGTTGACATATCTGAGACTCTTTGCTCCAATGATGAACGCATCTATTGGTAAGCATTTATTCAATTCTCGTTTTTTAAGAGTTCTAATATCCATATACGACATAAAAATATCTTCGTACGATTATTGATCTGCAGTAACTATTGTGCAACTTCTATTTTTGACCTGCATTGGAGCTGCCCAAATTGTTCTTATGAACTTTGTTTGAGCTGTTACCAAGAGATTCGTGAAGGACGCCTTTCAGAGCGCCCTGAAATTAGGTCACAGTTTGTGAACAGAGGTTGCTGTTATATGCATGGTGGAGCTGTTGAACTGGACTCCTCCATATCCGAGGCTAGTGATGAAGAAACTAAACCTTTCTTTAAGTGGAAAGCCAATGATAATGGAAGCATCTCTTGTGGTCCAGTTGAGCTAGGTGGTTGTGGGGATAGTCCTTTGGAGCTTAAACGAATCTTACCCGTTTCATGGATCTCAGATTTGGAAGAAAAGGCAACGGCCTTCTTGGCCACTAACAATATAGGACCTAGAAGGTCATACTGCACATGTTCAGGCTCGAGGGACGGATCTAGTGACAACTGCTTATACTGTCCTGATTCATTAGATGTTCTGAAGGAAGAAGAGCTTTTGCATTTCCAAGAGCATTGGGCCAAAGGTGAACCGGTAATAGTTCGAAATGCTCTTGATAACGCAACGGGTTTAAGCTGGGAACCCATGGTCATGTGGCGGGCATTATGCGAAAATTTAGATTCAGCATCTAACTCCAAGATGTCAGAGGTCAGAGCAATCGATTGTTTAGCTAATTGTGAGGTATATTGACGGTATATCGCTTAATATTTATACTATGCTGTGTCTTTCACTGATTATACTAATTGACTGGTGGGCGAAAAAATTTCATTTCAAAAAATGTAAACAGGTATCGATCAATACTCGACAGTTCTTTGATGGTTACACCGAGGGAAGAAGATACGGTAATTTCTGGCCTGAGATGTTGAAGCTGAAAGATTGGCCCCCTTCTGAGAAGTTTGAGGACCTTTTACCGCGCCATTGTGACGAGTTCATCTCTGCATTACCTTTCCAAGAGTATTCTGATCCTCGAGCTGGAATTCTAAATGTTGCTGCAAAGCTTCCGGAAGGTCTGCTGAAACCGGATCTTGGTCCAAAGACTTATATTGCTTATGGGACTAAAATGGAGCTCGGGAGAGGTGATTCCGTGACTAAGCTTCACTGTGATATGTCAGACGCGGTATGCTTAAACGTCTTACTCGTTAGCTTTTCCGAACAATGAGGTTTGGCATCACTAAACCGTCAAGCTTAATACTTGGTGTAGGTTAATATTTTGACTCATACTTTCGAGGCACCGTTAACTAAGGACCAGATCTCAGCAATCCGAGTTTTGAAACAAAAACATAAGAAACAGGACGAAAAAGAACTTATGGGTCGGGATGAATTAGACAATAAGTGCGTTGAAAAGCCTTTTAATGGCAGCGATATTGGCTGCAACCACGATGAAGAAGCGTTGAAATCCCGAGAGACCTCGGGTGATGACAATGAGTTTACCGATGAAACAGGTGGTGCTTTGTGGGACATTTTTAGACGAGAAGATGTCCCGAAGTTAGAAGAGTACCTAAAGAAGCATTGTAATGAATTTAGACATACTTTTTGTTCACCCGTTACAACGGTAAACTCATAATCTCTAACTCCTTAACTTCGTTTACATTTTATATCGAATAATTTTGATTATATTTTCAGGTCTATCACCCGATACACGATCAATCATTTTATTTAACGGTGGAGCACAAACGAAAACTCAAAGACGAATATGGTATGTTTTTTGTAACAGCAAACTTTTAACGACTCGGGTCGTTTGACACATCATACATACATGTTTTGTCTGAATCCAGGGATTGAACCATGGACGTTCGTACAAAAACTAGGCGAAGCGGTGTTTATTCCCGCAGGTTGTCCTCATCAAGTTCGGAATCTCAAGGTAAAATTACTCATTAGTACTCTCAAACTTATCGAAATTACGGGTCGTTGCCATTCTGTTAACTTGTGAGAATTAAAACTAACAGTCATGCACCAAAGTGGCTGTGGATTTTGTGTCCCCTGAGAACATAAAAGAATGCATCCGTCTCACTGAAGAGTTTCGTCAACTTCCTAGGAATCACAAGGCTCGTGAAGACAAACTTGAGGTAACTTCTTATTTTTCTTCTTTTATTTTTCTTTCTTAATATTCTTTTACATCTATTAAATTACCCGGAAAATTAGCTTAAAAAAATATAGTCTCATATAAAATCGTCTATTTGATACTTAAAAAATGGAATTATCCTAAATATATATTAGAAATTATCCTAAATATATACACTATTAGGCCTTATCTTAAATATACACAATTTTACTCTTTTTTAGTTTGTCTACTCGTTTTCATTAGACCTTATCTTAAATATACACAATTTTTTATTAGAAATTATCCTAAATATATACACGATTTAATTATAAGTTATTCTAGGTATACACTATTACAATATAGTGTATATATCGTATGAATTTCTAATAAAATCGTGTATATTTAGGATTATATCATATAATATGATATATAAATGGGATAAAGATTAATTTGTGTATAAGTTAGATGTGTTCATCATATGAATTAGTGTATTTTTAGGATGTTTCTCGCCAAAAAGTTCTTTAAAAGGAAAAATAGCATGAAAATAAATGGCCTTGTTCCAAATTGGCATAATCATTTAGGAAATTTGCATAATAATTTGTGAATTTCTCTCAAACTGAAAGAAAAACACATGAATTATTTATTTTATTCATGAATTTGTCTATTACTTTGTAATGACATATATTGTTTTCATAATAATTACATAAACTAATATATTATTTTTAAAATAATATATGAACTTTTGTATATCAATTTGAAAATAATTTTAAAAGTTCATATATTATTTAAGAGATAATATATTAATTAATTTATTATTATGAAACAGTAGAAGAATTTATGAATAAATATATTAAAAATAATTTATGATTTTTTATTAGTTTGAAATAAATTTGGAAGTTATTATGTGATTTTCCAATTATTTATTAAACTAATTTTTCTATTTTTATACATGATTTGTATTAATATTTTCAGAATAATACACAAATTATAATTATTAATTCCACATAAATTATATGTGGCAATTGATATACAATTCTACCATTTTAGAACAAATTCATAATCTTTTTTTTTTAAATGTTGGAGAAGGTTTTGGGCTAACCTCAAATTTAGTCCAATGGATTAACCATTGGTTGTCACATCTTCAAAGTTCATGATACTTTGGGTTATTAATATACCCATAAAGTCTTAAATGACAATAAAGTGTCTAACGCCTATGAGCTATAATGATTTATCCGATCTATTGATCTTGTCCTATTTGTTCTCGACTTTAACATTCATCGTATTTTCCCTTCCGTTTTCAAATAATATTCGATCTTCCCGGTGGAATCAATGAAATAATATTCGATCTTCCCGGTGGAATCAATGAATTTTTGAAGTTTAAGGGACGAGGATTAGGTGAACTAAAATAAGATGTTTTAAACATACATTTAAAACGATTTCATTTAGGGTAACAAAAATTTATTGGCATGTCAAGTTGATCGGAAAATCGATTGTTTTTCGAAATTTTGGGAGGAAATCGAAAATTAAGATTAAATATCAAAGTTCAGGGGGAAATAGGACGAGATCAATAGTTCCAGAGTACCCAGACGAATCGAGATATCTCATGCTATAATAGGCGATTTTTCCTAAAATTGATCCAAACCTATGGACATTTGGTCCTTCGGTTGACGAAGAGATCCAAGTCGAAAATCGATAATGCCGGGTCGGAGGGCTCAACATGGGTATAAACGTCATTTTATCTCAATCGCGACCTACAAATCTTCCGCGCCTTACCCACACACATGGCTTGTATGATGTTTCCTCACATGACTCGTTGGAGGTTTCAAGTCAAAGTGGCACCACCCTCACAATGGTTTTAAATAGTTGCCATTTTGTAAAGAGGAGTGCTTTGTGGAATTGGGTTTAGGTCGAGTTACTCTTATCCAAGTACCAAAAGCTTTGTGCAACTACAAGTGATGATGACCGGCATTATGCCAGTTATTCAATCGCAAACGCAAACGCAAACGTTACTCGGCAAACGCTATATAGCAACACTCAAGTTCCCTAACAAGTGGGATTGTTCACTTAGGTTTCTAAGGAACCATACCTTTTGTTTGAAGCCAAGTTTTGGGATTGTTCTACTTACGTGTAAAGCTTGAAAATAGGGTTTTTTTTTTGTTTGTTTGAAATTTGGTTGTAAAGGTATAGCCTCTTTGATGAGGAAGCTAATAATTAAAATTCTCTTCTAATATATCACGGTTTTGTTTTCATGGATGACTTAGTGGGATTAAGTGTTCTAATTACTAAATATTATTGTATAAATATAAATAAGATATGTATGTTAATATTGAGATGGGGCACTTTCAAAGTATTCAAGATGGATGAAAAAAAGGAAATAAAAGAAAATAATCTAAGAATTTATAGTGGGTGAGAGATTTATGGGTTGTGAATGAGTTGGTCCAAATAATGCAAGTCAATCCACCATGGATTGATTACTTTTCTAGCTTAGTCCAATGCAACATTTCGGGCTAAGATGTTTATGGTATTTGAGTAAAGTTGAAAAGATTTGAATAGATTATCTATAACATCAACATGTATATGCATATATTTTTTTCAAAGATTTTTTTTGGAAAAACTTCATTGTTAACGGTTTAAACATAGAGGTGTGCAAATTACACGTAGAATCTACAAAATCCGAAATTCGATTTGAACCCGTTTCGAAATTAAAATTTTTGCGGATTTGGATTCCTATTCTAAGATTATGAAACATGTGGGTTCGTGTTTTAAAAGCACATAAATGGAAACCCGTGGCGCCTCCTTCTCCATTCCTCCTCCCTCCATTCATCCATTGTTTCCTCATTGTTCTCCTTTTTCGTCATCTCATTGTCGTCGTCCTTCGATACTTTTCTTTGGGTCTCCCTTACTTTTTTTGTCATGTTGCTTTCCTTGTTTTTTTCGTCAACTCGTCTTCTCACTCTTTGTCGCTTTGCTTTCCCCACTCGTCGCCTCGTCATCCATAAATCGTCGTCGTCTCGTTGTCCTCATCCTCATAGCCTCGCCATCCTCGTCCTTGTCATCTTATCGTCCTCATCTTAGTTTCAAATATGCGGTTTCGTTGCCTTTCACTCAAATTCGTGTTTTTTTCCTCGTCGTTCTTGTCAGATGTTGCATGTTAAATCTATACCAGAGAAGAGATTATTCTGTTTTTCTAGGTACTTACATGTATTAAAATTTTAATGTGAGTTTCGTGGGTACTCGAATTCGAGTTCAAGTAATGATTTATGCCCACCTTTAGTTAACGTGTTTGAGGTGAAGTAGTCTCATTATGAGTGACTTATCGAGAAATATCACGTACCCGCGAGTTATGAAAAAATACGCAAGAGAAGACTCGTTGTAATATGAAGGACTCATGGTAATCTGCAAGGTTAATCGTTCACTCCTTGGAGTTTTTCGGAGGTGACATCAGTGATTCAAGAGAAAATGAGGCGTTACAAGTGGTATCAGAGTGAAAATACCACATGGGAAAAAATAGAACTATCGTTTGAATCCATCGATTTGATCCATGACCTATATGGATCACAAAAAATTCCATTAATTAATGAATCCATTTTTTAAGGTTAAGAATTTCTTACACCTTCCTACCATTAAGCTAATATGGTACCGATAACAACAATAATAACATGATAAACCACTAATAACATTAATGGTTTAGATTGGCAAACTCTTTTTATTTTTCTTTATTTTGTGACCTGATCCATATTTAGTATGAATTACCCGTCAAATTCATTCGGATCCAAAATTCAAAAATCATTTGAGTTCGGAAGTACTCGAGAAATATCGAACAACCCGGATTTAAAAAAAGACCCATCATGTTATTTAAGTAATTAATATTGAATTGCACATCATTATAATTTTACGAAAATTACAAAGCATTTCTATTGAAAAAAACAATCATTTTACCCGAATTACTCGAATAATTCAATCCAAATTAGAATCCAAACAACTCACTGAAAATAGAAATCAAATTAGAATCCAAATAAAATGTTAAAGTTAGAATTCAAAGTATTCGAATAATTTGACCTGAATTATCCAAATAGAATTCAGTTTCTTGGTTCTATTACTCCATAATCCGAACAATTCAAACCAAAACCCGAAAAATCCGAACTGAAAAGTATTTGGCCAATTTGGATCAGGTATTCCACAATTTGAATCGAACTGAAATACGAAAAATCTGGACTAACCCGAATAATATATATATATATATATATTTATAATGAAAGGAAATGAAATTTATATCCAATATTTCTCATTATTTGATTAAATAATTACTTTTAAAAAATTTCTTTTAATAATAACAAATAAATTAATTTCCATGAAAATATATTGGTTATAAATACTAATTTGAAAATATATTAAAATAATAAATATTTTTGGTTTATTGGTGTGTGAATTGATAACTATTATTAATATCTAAATTCTAACGTAAGGGTTAACTTTATTACTAAAGTCAATAGTTTATCTATTCAATTTTAACGATGTTAATGTTTTTTTTTGTTTTCTAAAACAGATCAAGAAGATGGTGATTTACGCCGTCGAACAAGCCTTCAAAGAAATTCAGACTTTACTACCAAACTCAACCGATCCACCCAAAGATAACCATTGCAATGGCGTTTGTCCTTCTGTGTGATGTGAGCGAGAATTTTCATTACAAAAAAACAAAAAACAAAAAACAAAAAATTTCCAACACAAATTTGGGTTTGAAATTATTTGTAGCACAAATTTCAACCCTAATTTGTACTTTAATAATGAGAGAATGTAGCAAAAGAAAAGGTTTCTAGGGATCCATGAGGAAGGGACAACATTATTTTTACATAGGCTAATTGTCATTCTAAATAATGATTTGAAGAGGATAACTTAGAGATTTTTATTATGGCGTTCTTTGATTTGTCTTTCTGAACATTTTTGAGAGAAATTAACTTTTCATTAGTAAAATAAATTCAAAATCTAAGATGAGTTAGCTCAATTTTAGAAGTGGACGTTACAAAATTCATGTGATCTTATACAATTGAATTTAACAATTTCAACATAAAACTAAAAAAGATTTGATTTTATAGTGAAATGGAATACATGATATTATGAAGGTGTAGAATTTTGCATGTAGGGTTAGAAACATCTTTTTCTTTCATTCCATCGGATAAGGATGAAGAAGAGATACCAGATAGTGATAAAATATATGACTATATGTAGAAATAAGTCGAATCAATTCTCGTTTTTTATTAACACTTAATACTTTCTTATATAATATAAAATATCGTATGGAAAAGGAAATATTATCCCTGAATATTCGTACAATCTTCGAAAATATTTTGGAATTTAATAAGATATCAGATAATGTCCAAAATATCTCGTAAAATATCATCATAATAATCCGTGTGATCTTGAAGAATATTCCCGTATCAATCATACAAATTATATCCGTTAATACCCTCAGTCAAGTTGGAGCGTGCAAATTTTGGATGCCCAACTTGGAAGAAAAACGCTCATGGGTCGGTACACTGGAAGGCGTCGAGGTTCGGTATGCTAGAGGGGGTCGGGGTCGGTACACCAGAGGCGTCGGGTTCGGTACGCCGAAGGGCATCGGGTTCGGGTACTCCGAAGGGCATCGGGTTCGGGTACTCCAAATATGGAGTCGGGGTTCGGTACGCCGAAGTAAGATACTCCGTTTCAAGAAAACTGAGTCGAAACACGATCGAATAAGTCAATTTTGATGTGATAGATCAAAAGAAAAAAAAGAAAAAAACATAAGCTCTAGAAGAGGCTCTCATACTATGATAAAATATATGACTACATCTTGAAATATGTCGAATCAATTCTCGTTTTTTATTAATCACGTAATACTTTCTTATATAGTATATAATATCGTACAGGAAAAGAAAATATAATATCGTACAATCCTCGAAAATATTTTGGTATTTAATAAGATATCAGATAATATCCAGAATATTTCGTAGAATATCATCAGAATAATCCGTGTGATCTTGGAGAATATTCTCGTATCAATCATATGGATTATATCCGTTAATAGATACATTAAAATAACTAATATAGTTGAAGTTTTATTTTGTATTCAAGATTTAATTCGTGATCCACATGGGTTGGATAATGTTATGGAGACATTACATAATATATAAAAAAACAAAACTCATTAAATATATAACTTTTATTTGAGTTTTGTTTTATTTTATTTGATAATCTTACAATTTGTTTCATTATTTTAGATAAATTGACTATACTAGTAGAGACATCGACGAAACTAAATTTAAACAGATCTGAAGATGAATGCGAAGATTTGGTATCTCGTTTTATTTGTATTATGTATTTTTATGTGATTTGAACTTTAGTTTTAAATTATATTTGATAATTGTTGGGTTTTCTATTGATTTATTTATATATTTTATACTTTAAAAAATTAGATTCGGATACGGATATCCCACGGATATTCGTATTTATAAATATTCGACCTATATACATATTTACGAATATCCGAATTTATGAATAAAAATATAAATAATAAATCCAATATTCGCAAATACAATTATAAATAATAACACATTGACCATTTTAACAATTTTTATTAAAATTTTGGTTAATTACCGATTATTTATGTCAATTATCAAAATTGAATTATATTCTTGGCTATGACACTCAATAATGTAATACAATAAAATCAAAATAGAGTTGAAGTCATAAGTTGGTTATCGTCTTTCAAAGTAAGAAAAACTTGGATGGGGTAGAAACACATAAAAACTTTTGAATGGAAAAAAAATGCTTATCACCCTTATCCATTTGAATGGAAAAAAAACTTTTGAACGGAGCACTAAACAATGTTTCTTCATAAATCAAAAGCTACAAGATTAAATTAAATTTTAAAAATTAAATTAAAAGCTCCAATGTAGAATCACTACAAATAAATATGTCATTTTCAACGGTCAAATCTGTTGAAAATAACAAATTTTTCATTGAAATCAGCTATTTTCAACATATTTCAACTTATTCATGACAATTGGTAATAGATCGTTAAAGGTCCGATTGGTGGAGTCGCCAAAAAACGTAAACGCAACGATTGTATTTTCTGGCGATTCTGGGCGATATCTCAGCTGACTGGTGGAAACGCAGGAAGTCGCAGTTGCCACGGAACACGAAAGTTAAAAATCTTATTTTTTCTAAATACGTTAAGTTTTAATGCGTTTTTGTTTAAATTACTAGAATAACCTTCTGTGTCTTTCTTCTCTGTTCTCTGCCTGGGCGATTTCATCCTCACTCTCTGCCTCGGCGATTCCCGACTCCTCCTCTCGCCGTTTCTCTCCTAGGTAAGTCTCTTCGCCGACTCCTCTTCGCCTCTTTCCTCGTCCTCGCTCGTTCTCTCCTCGCCATGAAATTAGGGTTTCGGGTTTTGGGTGAATTGTTGGTTTCTGGGTTTTGTAAAGGAAAAACCAGACCCATTAGTCCGTTCGTTCAGAATCTCTGAAAGATTGGTTCCCAGTTTTACTCATTGCGGTTTACAATGTGTTTGATTTGGTGGGTAAGTCATTGACGGCTGTGATTATGCTTGAAGATGAGAAAATCGCCATTAAAGGATGTATTGGAAGGCTGTTGTTTTATCCTCTTTTCTGGGGTTGCTTACATGGTCCGAGGTTTCTTAGGACAGAGATTCCAGTAAGTATATTGACATGTCTGTTGGGATTGACTAATGGGTACTTGTCAAGTATTCTGACCATTCTAACATCTTTCTAATGGGATTGACTAATGGGTACTTGAGAAAGAACCCAGGATGTAGTTGGATAGAGATCAAGGGAAAAGTTAACATCTTTCTATCTGGGGATAGTTCACATCCACAAACTGAAAAGATTGAAGCTTTACTGAGGAGGATTAGGGCTCAAAATGGAAGAAGGGTATTCGCCATTGATGAAATATGCGTTGATAGATGCAAATGAGATGGAAAAGGAAGTTGCTTTGTGTGGCCATAGTGAGAAATTAGCTCTGGCTTTAGGGATTTTAAGCTATGGACTTGGGAAACTTATTAGGGTTATGAAGAATCTTAGAGTTTGTGGTGATTGTCATGAAATGGCTAAGTATATGTCAAAGATTACCAGAAGGGGAATCGTTTTAAGAGATTCAAATAGGTTTCACCATTTTAAGGATGGTCATTGTTCTTGTAGGGGCTTCTGGTAATAATGTGTATGAAAATATTTGATAAAATTATTAAAATTATATTATATATATGTTTATGTGTGTATATATATATATATTTGTGTATATATATATAAATATATATATGTTTATTATATATATATATATATTTGTGTATATATATGTTTTGATAAAATTATTTTAAATTTCTATTATAATTTATATTAATCATAAATATAGATATATATGTATGTATATATATATTATATATTCAAATATTTGAAAATCATAATTAAAAAGTATATAAATAGAAAATTTTATTAACAATTGTCTATTTTGGTAATTTTACTCAAAACCCAAGCATAACAGTTTTCTACTATTCGCTTCTAGTCGCAGTCGCCCGCAAACGCAGCGTTTTCACCATTCAGACAAAATGAAACAAAACGCCGTCAAACGCAAGCGTAAACGCCGCCAAGCGCAAGCGTAAACGTTGCGTTTCCATCAGTCGGGCCCTAAAAAACGCATCTGTTGCATTTCCAACAACGTTTCAACGGCCAAAATCCGTTGAACAAATATCAACAGATTTTGATATATAAAGCCGTTGGAACTATCAACGGTTGCATGTTGAAATGACGATTAACATGTATCCGTTGAAAATTTTTACGGGAAAATTGAAAATTTCCAACGAATGCCTGATGGTACTTTAGAGCAGAAATTTTGAATATATCAACGAATGCTCGTTGATGTTATGATTGTATAATCAACAGACATTCGATGATTTTATGGCGAATTTAAAGAAATAAAAAATATTAATAAATATTAAATTTAAGATATTAATGCAAAATGTATAAAAAATTTTAATTTAATATTTAAAACAAAAAATATATAAAATAATATATCTTATAAAACATCTAAAATATTATCGTCTTCTTGTTTTTATATCTTGACATAACGAAAATGAATGATGGCGGAGCTCCACCGAAACTCGTCAACTATCCTCTATAACCCATGAATCGTTCAATCGTCATAGTTAATGGTGTTTAATTAGTTTGAGGGAGGTTTTGATGGGATTTGAGAGTTTTTTTTGAATATGTTGAAAATGAAGTGTTCAACATCTTAAATACCCGAATTTTCAACGGGCATCTGTTGGAATTTCAAACGAATGTGAGTTGAAATCGATGTCTATTCAGAGAATGTCAGATAGCAACCTTTCGTTTTTAAGGGACATCCGCTAAAATTTCCAACTGATGTCCGTCGAAAACGTGAAGACGGTTAGGCCAGATATTTTGTTCCAAGAAAATTGCAACGGATATCCGTTGGAAATTTGAAAAAATGCAACGAACATCCATTGATAAAGAATAGGAATTTTCAACAGTTCACTGTGGAATCTGTTGGTAAATATTTCAGTCTATTGATATTGACATGTTTTTTAGTATCGAATTCTGACCTAATGATCATTGACAACGATAGAACCCATGAATATAGAAGATTCATTAAAAATATATTAGAAAGGTCGATTCTTTGATAGTGTTCAAATATCGAAAGATGGCCTAGGAACGCCAAGCCCTGACTATTAAAAGGGGTCATCGAAATAGATGTTGTGGTGGTGGTCGAGACAACGAGTTGGGTATTAGGATTAGCTTGATCAAAGATGAGGTCCAAAAAATGGCAATCGAATTGTAGTCATTTTTATGTCTTTTTTTTTAATTTTATATTAAATGTTTAATTATATTTTAATTTATATTTTGATTTTTTGATGACGTTATTATCAACGTGACATTAACGTCGCCGAGATTTAACGAAAAATCGGATAATTTCACAACATTAACATGCATATATCAATTTAGAATTCGAATTTTAAGTTGATATATTTTTGTACGGTCTTTGACAAATAGAATTATTATAATTTTAAATATATATATATAATTCTGTTAGATATAAATAAATAGAATTATATATATAAAAGTTATTGCAAAAGGAGGTTTTTGGTGAAACCACCTCATCAACCAATCTTTTATTTTATTTTATTTTGGAATACAAAAAGTAACCTCATTTATCACCTTAAATCTTCATTCAAACATTCTATACTAAATTTTTTATTATTTTAAATATCAATTTTAAATGTTTTTACGTATGAGAAGTTTAATATGAAAAAACTTAAATAATTAAATGAGTAAAAATAAAAATTTCAATTTAAACGTTTTTATCTCTAAAAAAGTTCAATTTTCAAAAAATTAAACAATTACACGAGTAAAAATAAAACATGTTTCCTCCTTTACAAGTTCAACCGACTTCTTCTCATATTCTCTTCAGAGGGATAAATCATGCCCTCTGTTATTTTTCTGGTTACACCAAGTTGTTGTTGCAGCGCCTCACGCCGACCTTGAGTTTGTACAGAGAGTTTGGGCATTGAGAGGCTAAGAAGTTTTGTTCCGTTGAGTTCATTCCAGATGTAAGTTTGCGGCTCTTTGTTACGAGGAATAACCGATTCAAGGTTATATGATACCAAGTTAGGTTATACACGAAGAATTGCATTTCTGTTTTGGATAATGTTACTAATCTAATGGAAACAAATAACTATGACAAATTTTAGAGGGATAAATCATGCCCTCTATTATTTTTCTGATTTTTTGTTCTACAAATGAACAACTTGGAAGAAAGACTTAGCTTTTGAATTTTAGGTATTAGGTTAAACAGAACAACATCTTGATTTTAGACTCTTGACTCTGGAAATTGATTCTAGAATTTAAACGGAATAGGGTTCACACTAAGGAACATAACATGTATCATGTGAATCTTTAAAATAATTTTCTATTCTACAGTTAATGATGGTTCTGAACTCTTGTAGGCTGCCCTTGAAACCTGGCGTTGTTCTGCTAACATTTTTCCTTTAGCTTTGCGCTATGGATAGATTGCTTGTCTTTCCATTCTATCACTCTCAATTTTACTTTTGAAGCTTTGTTCTTGATATGGCTGAATTCAATGGCACCAATTCATACCACAATTCCTCAGGATCGAGACTGAGTCTCTTTTAACTTTATGTGTTGTTATGTTTTGCATGTGCTGTTTTTCACTTCATTCCATAGTCTAGGCTACGAATTTAATTATTGCTCTATGTGTTCGAATGTCTGTTGTGCCTGTGGAATATTTGGTTTCTAATATTTGCAGTTAGTGGCAGCAGAGAACATTTCTTGCTCAGGATATTTGTCTCTATTGTTTCTGCACTTGTAGGGGCAGCTAGGTTGATTCCTCATCATGACAAGGCTTTTGATCTTTTTGGATATAGGTTTTCTAATATAAGCAGTTTATAACTGAAATTATGTAAGGCATGCTTTATGGTATAGTTAAGGTACAAATTTTCCTATGTTTGACCATGGAAAGGATGTTTAGGAAATTTATTTGACTCATCTAATACATCTAATAACTATGGGTTCCATTTCTCATGCATATAAAGAAAATTATTGTTCTTCATTTTTTTTATATACACAAGTTTTTCCTTCATCCATGTGATAAAAAATTGTCTCATTTGCGGCCATGATTATTCTATCATTCTACAGTCCATTGTGTAAAATTATTTTCTTACTAGAGGATTGATACATTGTTCGAGGTTTTATCATCTGACGCTTTTTAGTTCTAAACTTATCATTGTAAATTAAATATCCAGTTTGATATTATGGTTCCCTTGAATTTACTTGCTTGCTCTGGATCGACAACTTCTCTTCCATGATCCTGATTGTAATCTGAGCACATTTTCTCTCAAGTCTGTGAATATCGTTCCTTTGTCTTTTTGAGCTGGATTAATTCCAAAGTTTGTCTTTATATTGATTATGTAGATTCAATTTTGGTCTCATTTGCTTAGCGGTTTTGAAAACTGAAAGTTTTTTCAAGTCCATTTGGTCGCTGCAAATAGAAGAACCATAGAAGATTGATTGGTTATGTTCTGTTGGTTGTGTTAAAAGGTTCAAGAACCTGAAATGACTGTATGTAAGTGTATATGACACAATGTTTCAAGCTTAGTATTTCTCCAAAACATGGCTTTTGTCTCTTTTTCAGCTTCAACGAGACTATTTCTTTTTACATTCAAAGGTATGTTATTGAATCTTGCTTTTTGTTACATGAGATCTTTTCAGAACTAAGCTACTTACTACTACTATTAATATTATCAACTAGAATTATGACTTAATTTTTTGTTTGAGTTCTTATTCACAACAAAATATTCTCAAGATGAATATGATAAACAAATCAATTCTATCTTGTCGTGCATTCAAAATTTATGATCGATAATTACTAAAATATATAAACTATTATACATTACTATATGATAATATGTTCTCCATTTAACGTTATTGATAATTTTATTTTACTCTAACTATGATTTAGATATTCAAATTACAAAATCAATTCCAATATATTCATATTCACCATTTAATATTTTACTATTTTCTTTTGTTTAAATTCTATTATCTACATATTTTGTCATATTCATGAAAGGATAATATTCTAAAAAACCACTTAATCTTATTATTTTACGATATAAACTATATACTACACTTGTTTTGGATATTTTGATACTTTTTAATCTTATTATCCATATATACATAAAAAAACCCTATACACTATGATATTATTGTCAACCTCACATCATTCTAATAAGATCGTCTATTTATAATGAATTAATTAAAAGCTTATGATTGGACGCGGGTCTATTTCTAGTGATTATAATAATTTTTTATAGAATTATGATTAAATTTGAGATATCAATTGGAGTAGATTCATAATAAAAAATAATACAAAAATAATAGTAGGGAAAACGTTTAATAATTATTTAAATGAATTACATGATTCCTGTGATATTGTTATTTTTTAATATATTTGTGTTATTGGTTTTTTTTTTTTTTGTCAAAGATGCAAGATTGGGTATTCATCACTCAGACAATTTTGTTCTATCATAATCGTAATTTCGGTTAATTAGAATTTCTCAATTCAATTTATATATTAAATCTAATGTATCATTATAAGATCAATTGCTTTGGTCCACAACAAACATCACTATTCTAGCAAATTAAATATAATTTGAACGAATAACTTATTCTAGATTATAAAATTAGTTCACATACTCATTTTTCCTTCATTATTTTAAAATTTTGAATTGATTAATTTACGAAAATTAGAACGAGAAATTCAAGTTCCAAAATCTCCACGATAACAAAGTGCACTTGTAACTAACTTTAAGCTAAATTTTTGGGAAATTTTCGTTACATGTTTGCACGACAAGTTTGACTAATTAACGTCTCATGTTCGGTACGTACATGGATTCATATATATATATACGGCACGTTGACATATATAAAATTTCAACGATATATATATGTATATATATATATGAAAATTTTCACTTTTCCACACTGTTTTACCTAATTTCGAAAGATATTCCTAAGAACGACAACCAAACAATATATAAAAATGTTAATAAAATATATAAACAAAACGAGTTAATTCATTCACAATAAACTTATTAATCTTGAATTAGAAATTTATAAAAACTTCATTATAGTATCAATGTAAGGTTAATCCAAATTAATATATTACTACTTCTTATATTTATGATGAATTGATCATTCTTATATTTAAGATGGATTAATAAGAGTATCTTTCTAATTAATATATTAGTAATTTTTTTGTTTAAGATAAACTGATAAAAATATCTTTCCATTGACGCATTAAAAATCTCACATTGAAAATTATAAAGAATTAATATAATATAAAAGGTATAAAACAATTTGTACTAATTGGTTTTGAGTTGAAATTTGCATAATTTTATTATAGTATCAGACTTTGTTTATCCGAATTAGATATATTACAGTTTCAAGAAGCAGTGCCGAAGCAGAATATCGTGCAATGGCGAATGCTACATGTGAATTGGTATGGATCTCATTCTTACTCCGTGAATTGTCTTTTCCTATTACACAACCCGCGTTGTTGTTTTGTGATAATACAACTGCTATACATATTGCAAACAACCCTATTTACCATGAGCGTACAAAACATATCGAGATTGATTGCCACCTAGTTCGTGAAAAGATTCAATCAGGGTTTATCAAAACTTTGCATCTTCAAACGCAACACCAATTGGCCGATGTTTTGATGAAGCCTTTATGTTCAACACAGTTTTATAATCTCACTTCCAAGATGGGAGTAAATAACATTTACTCCTCATCTTGAGGGGGAGTATTAAAATTTTATATTCAAGAACTATTTTGTAATTCTTGTAATTGTTCTTGGAATTCTTGATTTAGTTAGGATTAGTTAGTAATTTAGGTTA